>JAKLNL010000039.1:0-244437 GCA_022814505.1 Talaromyces liani
AAGAATCAATATGGAGTTATTTTCGGGTAAAAGTGGCCAACTCGCTAGTGTGGCCAACTCACTGGTGAATTACGTTATTGACTCTTTCTCGCTTCCAGTTGTGTCATATTGAACGTTTCCGTATACGCTCTAGCGCACATCGGTTCCAATAACGACGATATGTAGATGGCTTCCGACAGAGCTGCGAGCAGAAAAGATGAAGCGCAGTATGTCCATTATATCCATGGAGATGTGTGTGGTGCATATACATATAGGGGAAGTATCTAAATCAGATAAGAAAAAAAAAAAACGCGGGGAATGGAGGGAATCGAACCCTCAACCACTCGCATTCTCTTTGTATAAGAGGGGATAGGCCTCCCGAAGCAAGTATCATACCTATGTATTTTGATTAGCAACAGTTGAGATGGCAGCCTCAGATGGAGCGTACCACTAGACCACATTCCCGACATCTCAGTTGCCACCGAGCAAGTTTCTTGATATACGCATTTCATGTCCGCGCGATCATGACACCGGATACAATTTGCAAGCACTTATACATGAGTATGGTAATAACAAATTGTATCCATTCTAACACTAGGAGGCATACTACAGCCTTAATTAGAAGGATAATTGTTCAGCCGAGGCCGTGTAAGTCAGTGGTAGACAGTCACCCTCCTATGCGAATAGTTCAGGTGGAAGTCCAGGGTTCAAGCCCCTGCTCGGTCGCGTAAATTTTTTGCTACCCTCCTAGACACATACTGACGGCGATTTCTATACAGCCAGCATCCATCCGAAGTTCCTCGACATCTTCTGGCGAACTCGGGAAATGACCCAGACACAAAGGAGATCTGACAATCGAGAATGAATCGGATATGGTCCCGTTGTCGAGGATCTTGTATGAGTGGATGAATGATGGCGGTGATGATTTCCATTTTGGGTATTCTACGAGTTATGTGCGAGGTCAGGACGATGCATGGAAAATGATGATGAGGCGGATAGAATCATTCGACCTACTCTAGCTCTAGGAACTAACTCTAGGGGACCTCTTGCCTTCCCCAAAAAATGCTTCGTCCGCGAGCCACAAGGAGAGACAGAGGACAACTTGAAGACTAACTAAGTGCCCGAAGGCGACAGATGCCCATCCTGAGGTATAGAGAGAAAATGCAGGTCCCCCCTAAGAAAAAAGGCACCGTCCGCGGTGCCAGCTCGAAGAGGACAAAACCGCAGCTAGCTAAAGGCATTGCAGCGACATGATGAAGCGAAACACATGCATACATAAGCAAATGAATAACGCGATAAACGCAAGCACAGCTCCCATAGCGAAACCCGAAAAAGAAAAAAAAAAAAAAAATTCAAAAAAAAATTCAAAAAAAAATTCCCGAAAGGTCTATACGGCGACATTGTACGCAGTGGCTGTACGCAGTGGCTGTGAGCGAAGCTGGACGAAGCCGAAAACCAAAAACCTAGGAGAAGCGAAAGTCGTGAGATGCTCATCTTCGAGAGTGGTCTCTGGATATGGCGTGCGGATGGCGGCAAAGCCCTCGACATCCCCAGCACATGGTCGTCCGCATACTGTTTGACCATATTTTTTGTATGGACCGAAAAATCTCCACTCCGATTTGTCGGTGTCTGTGGACGCGGCGGCGACTGTGCTGGCTGTGCTGGCTGTTTTACCTGTGCTAGCTGTCCAGCAGCACTCTTCTCGAGTCGTACCGCTTTGGGACTGGGAGATGGCTGTTCAGATGTCATTTTGTCAGGCATCCATGATAAGAATTATTAGAAGATTACTCAAGATCCTCGGGGTACTGAGACGGTGATCTTTTCGCATCGCCGAGACCCTGATGTCCGTCATGTAATTGCTAAAGAGTATAGGCAGGTATGCAGCCAGTGCATGCGTTTTCTAGTGTTGTGGTGCCTCG
Source organism: Talaromyces liani (assembly GCA_022814505.1). Lineage (NCBI taxonomy): Eukaryota > Fungi > Ascomycota > Eurotiomycetes > Eurotiales > Trichocomaceae > Talaromyces > Talaromyces liani. Next base: position 1,899 of record JAKLNL010000039.1, read on the forward strand.
GGTTCGTCCCATACAAATTCGGTGAAGAGAATCGGATATCTATGTATCTACTTGTTCTCCTTCGCATAAGAAACCACTATTCTGACGTACTTGGCTTGACGTGGTATGGAGAGGACCACTAAATTGCCAACCCCATAACGGGGCCTCGTTTTTAGGTCAATGGCATATTTCTTGGTTCTTCAGCCTTCGATCCTTGACCAGCTTTTGCGGGTGCGATTAAACTTGACTGGCGAAGAAATATTTGATATAAGAGAAGACAATTATGGAGAATGACCAAGGAGAGTTGGAGAGAGGAGTGGAAGTTGAAGAGGAGGGAAGGTGCATGTGGGAGGTCATGGTTTATATATTTGGCTCTGGGGCACGCCCCTGACGTATAGGCGCAGGGGTCGGCGGCGTAAAAATAAACGGAAGAGCAAACTAACAGTACAAAGAAAAACAAAGCCCTGTATTGATTGAGTAATGATGTATTGATTTATTCTACAGCTATGTACAGCCTTGATCAATCTTGTGTGTTAGCCTCCTAAAACCAGCACTGCCATCCGAATGGGCGCAAGGCCTCCCTGTATTCATACGGATACCATCTAACATCATGTCAATTTAGTAATCAAGAATATTCTAGGTCATAGATAATCAAATAAATTGGTATATCGGAGGGTTCTCCAGTGTTACATCAATCAAATCTCTAGACAAACATCTCGGGATGGGAGGCCTTCTTTTTGTTACACCATAATAAGACAGAGTTACTGGATCCATCTATACAATGGCATAATCGCCTCAGATTTATTTCAAGGCCCCCATGGCTAGCTACAAGAGATTTGACTATGCCAGTCGAAGCTGTCAATCGGCCAACAACGAACAAGGCGCAAATTCTCATGGAGTCAATCTCGAGGCACGACGCGATCCCAACAAGTGCACATAACGTATATCTTAATTCAATTCAAGTTACCGAGCAGGAAATTTTACAACGAGAGTTACTGACCAATTTCTACGTTGGAAGATAGACGCACGTCGGACATCTGAAGTTCTGGGGCTGGTCTGTAAATCAGTTAGCAACTGGGAGAGCAAGCCCTAATTGACAAAACTGATATGAGTTATGGAGAAGATGACCAGATATGTGGAGCTTTGCTAACATTGAAAGATTGGTTTCTTCGATTCAAATTGTAGCTTCTTTCTTTATTCTATTTGTTTACTCTTTCATTCTTAATCGTGTGGCTTTAGGGTAATTACGCATTCGTCACTGGTCTTGGAGTGGCTTCTAAGTGTCTACAAATCACCATGGTCAATGAATTAAAATCCTCCTTCGTGGCAAAACTCGACGCTGCTCGCGATGCCCAGAACGAGGGTTTAGACTCCGAGGATGTAAGTTGAGTATGGTTTCTATATGATTTCAGTGCTAACAGACTGATAGGACAATGTTATGCCAAAGTTTGTCAAGCAGAATGTAAAAGGGCCCAAAACGTCTATTCTCAACGTAAGTGATGTCGAACTCTTTGTCAGGCATTCTCAAGTTACTAATACTCTAGCAGCCAGTCATGGTTTCACAAACCAAGCTATAACGTCCGTGTTCCCCAGGACGAAGATCCAGATGTCGAAGACGACTCCGGCTCTGAAGACGACTTCTCCGAAAATGATGATTTCGAAGATGAACCTTACGTCGGTGAAGCTTCTGACCGTCAGAGTCTCGCCTATGTATCGAATGACGAGGATGCCGATCTTTACATTGCCGCGGCGGTCGACAAAGATATTGCTGATCTGGGAATCACCAGAAAACAGATCACAGCTCACGACGCAATAATTAGAGAACAGGACCGTCAGTCAGCTAGTTTCTACCTACTTAAACTAGTTTTCTGCTTATTGGATGAAATGTCATTCGACCTCAAGGAGGAAAAGTACCATGTACTTAGTATGATGCGAGTGTGTGCCTACCGCGTTTAGTATGAATTCCAAACCGCTGACACCCTGCAGATTCTTGTTGAGCCTGGGCCAACCGGAAAACCTGCGAACACTTCAAGCTATTCGCCGAGCCAGTGCCTGGACGAATTACTACAATTAGCGTCGCTGTGACTGATATCGAGATAATCATGATGCTCAATCTGATACATGGAGAACGAAATAAGGGGCTCGGGAGGGCCCCCAATCTTTGTTATCCGAGAAAGGAAGGAAGTGAAAACGACTCAGGCAATGATGGCCGAAATATCTGGAATATCATAATCAATCTCCAGATCCAGATGTGATAGCTTTTACGAAGATACGGCCGGAACAAAAAAGCAGCTGAGAGACAGCCTAGAACGAAAAAGTCAAAGGCCATCTCCTATCACACTCGAGTAGTTAGTAGTGAAATACTCGTCACAGGATCACTTCGAGAAACTCTACTCGGAGTTTGACCTCCACGGCTTCACGGGTGACATGGCAAAGAAGATCGTCGCACATTTCCCTAATGACAACGAGCGAGACGGTGAATAATCTATTCGCCATGTCCATTGATTATCACTCCATGTTCCTTGACTACTCCTTCGCCGCAATTCCACCTTCTTATTTCTCCCGTTCCCTTCCGCACTCCAAACATGCTTTTGACTTCCGATGTCGTTTTCGTTTCTCTTCTTTGACGACAGAAGATAAATCATCGTGCATCACACATATAGTCTCTTGGCAATGACAGAGCACTGCCGAGAGTCTATAAAATACATTGTCCTTGATCGGATAATCCTATCATCTGCCTCGTGGTTGCACGTTCTTTACCAAATCAAGATAAAAAACCTACAAATGAATGTGTTCCACTTTTTGGGACAGGCTTTACGGACGATGATTATGCATTGGAAGTGATGGGTGGCCAGATCGTGGACCATTTGGAGGAATTGGAGACATACTCCGCGTCCTGGATCTACACTCCTTCATAGTACGAGAACCTTCCTCTTATGTACTCTGTCAGAAAATACGACGCAAGTGCTTTCGTGGTCTGCAATTGCTAGAACTCGGGATGAGGGGGAAAAATGGCCAGATGAGGAATGAACACTACATGGAAGATTTTTCAGGGATCGGAGATACATTCAGTGTGCATTAGGCTACATACAGCGCCAGGTAAATGCGAACAGCTTGGCCATGAGGCTCAAGCCATGGCCTGATGCGATATATAGGTTCCTTAGCTATGAAACACTGCATTCCTTCATTTCCCCTTGGATGTACCAGCGCTTAGTCTCACAATCTGGGTGGTTCGCCTAGAAAGCTTTGTTGCTCTTGCGCTCATATACCGAACAACAGAACAGTAGAACCTGGCTATAACGAACAGAAGGGCCCCCTATTACTAGATAGATATCAGGTTAGGTATTTATTATATGTTGGTGATGCCAACTAGCCCAAAAAGCAGCGCGCATACTAGATGATCTACTAGAGTATGGTAGGATATAGCTAGCAACGAGGATCACATGGAATGCAGAGTGAGGGAGTGGGACGCGGAGAGTGCTCCGAATTGTTATTGATCAAACGGTCTTGTTTATTATATCACATCGTATCACAGTTCTCCCCATCCGTATATGAATGAACATCTCTAGATATCAGGTCCAGGTTTTGGCAGGCCTTCCATTCAACGTTATAGCTAGGTTCTGCTGATATCGGTTAGATATTATTTATTTGTATATGGAGAGTGCTCCGAATCGTTATTGATCGGACAGGTTATTATATGAGAGTGCTCTCCAGTCCCATTCCCATACGAATCAAAACGTTTAGATATCATATTCAGATATTGGGAGGCCTTCCGTTCGTCATAGCCAGGTTCTACTGTATAGATATGCCTACCTGTGTATCTTCCTTGTCAACAATGCGAACATATACAGCCTGGCAATTATGAAGGAGCCAAAAGGTCCTAGCAAGCCCTAATCGCCGAGCCATAGACCGGACTTGCTCGGTGGAATACTCTTGCCGGCTTGCCCTTTAATTTTGAGCGGAATATACGTGTAGTGTGAGTAAATCGTGAAAGAAATCGGCTATCTATAACTTCATCACAAATAAGAAAATAGAGGCGTACGATCGATTCTTCCAATTGCTGGCATGATTCCGGCGCACTGACTGGCGGGTAATGAAGAAACAGGCTCGATTGGACGGAAAATTTCGAATGTCCAGATGGAACAGAATTAACCCGACCACAGCGAAACCCTCCATGTTCTCCCCATCTCCCGCCTCCACAGAGTCCACACTCTCCAGACTTTCCCCAATCCAGTCCATTTTAATGATTCTTATTGATGCTTCAGCACATCATTGGGCGCGTCCCCGCCCTCCCTTGTATGCCAAGTAGAAATCAGCCATGGATCAGACGCTGCTTCAACATGGCTTGAATTCTGGCCAGAGCTAAGCTGTTGACTAGCGGCCGGTCTGTGAAAAAAAGTACTTATAGCAGAGATGCTTGCCCGGGGAGATCTTTCTTAAATTCTTTCCTGTACAGGTGTTTGTGTGTGTCTGTAGGCATAGAGTTTAATCGCAGCCATGGCGTTCAAGAACTACCGTGTCTATATCCTCACTGCGGTGGCCTATCTGGGCTCCTTGCTCTTCGGTGAGTAACCCTAACAACCCTAGCCCCAGCCCTATTCGATAACGCAAGCCCTAACTGAGGATGTCCAGGGTATGATACTGGTGTTATGGGCAGTGTCCTCGCACTCAAGAGCTTCAAACATGACTTTGGTCTCCCCACCGACTCCAGCGGTTTTTCCTCCAGCAGAAACGCTCAAGTCTCTTCCAACGTCGTTTCTCTGCTGACGGCCGGCTGCTTCTTCGGCTCTATCTTTGCTGCTTTCCTCAACGAGCGTATTGGCCGTCGGTACGCACTGATGGTGTTTTCTGTTATCTTCCTGATTGGTGCTGCTGTTCAAGTCGGTGCTCATCATGCCATTGGTCAGATTTATGGTGGTCGTGTTATCGCTGGTTTCGGTGTCGGCGGAATGTCTGCCATCACGCCTGTGTTCGTCAGCGAGAATTGTCCTCCACGCATTCGAGGCAGAGTAGCTGGTCTTTTCCAGGAATTTCTGGTTATTGGCAGGTGAGTGTCAATCAACAACGTGATGCATAGCCCTTCCAAGTGATATCTAAGCCCTCATGGGATTAGATATCGAAGGGCCAATCTCCCTCTTATTCTTCACCCCCTATTAACATTAAATCTGATTTCACACACGTACTAACATCAATTTTATTTCAGCACCACCGCTTATTGGATCAATTATGGCGTGGCCTTGCATATCCCTCAAGGCACGAAACAGTGGCGTGTTCCTGTGGCCATTCAACTCATCCCCGGTGGTCTGATGCTCATCGGACTTTTCTTCCTCAAGGAGTCCCCCCGTTGGTTAATGAGACAAGGCCGCTATGAAGAAGCTCATGCATCACTGGCCTACATTCGCAACGAGCCTCAGGACAGCGAGGAGGTCCTGAAAGAATTTTCCGAGATCCGCGCCTCGCTCGAAGAAGAATTGGCTGCCACCGAGGGCGTGACATGGAAAGAAGCCATTAGCAAGAGTAACCGATACCGCTTCTTCCTCGCTTTCTGTCTCATGTTCTGGCAGCAATTCTCTGGTACCAATAGTATCGGATACTACGCTCCTCAAATCTTTCAGACTGTCGGTGTCAGTTCGACCAACACTTCGTTGTTCGCTACCGGGGTTTATGGTTCCGTCAAGGTTGTCATGACTTTGATTTTCTTGTTAGTCGGTATTGATTTTATCGGACGAAAGAAGGCTCTTATTGGCGGTGGCATTTGGATGTCTACTATGATGATTATCATTGGTGCTGTGCTGGCTACTCATCCGCCAAACACCAAGTCGGATGTGGTCTCGCCCGCATCGATTGCTATGATTGTCTTGATTTATCTTTACGTTATTGGATATTCTGCCTCTTGGGGTCCTACTCCATGGGTCTATGTCAGCGAGGTATGCCTTTTTCCCCCTTTCCACGCATTCCCATAACCTCTATGTCTGGAGAAAGTTGACTAACAGAGAACAATAGATCTTCCCAACCCGTCTCCGCGCATACGGCGTCGGCCTCGCCGCCGCAACCCAATGGCTCTTCAACTTCGTCATCACGGAAATCACCCCAAATGCCGTCAACCACATCGGCTGGCGCACATTCCTCATGTTCGGCATCTTCTGTCTCGCCATGAGCATATTCGTAACTTTCTTCGTCAAGGAGACCAAGGGCCGAAGTTTGGAGGATATGGATATCTTGTTTGGAAGTGTGGATGAGGCGCAGAGAGCGGCGGATGTGGAGCAGGTGCTTAACAAGGCACATATTGCGCAGGCGGAGCATAGTGAGCATTTGGAGATGACGAGGAGGGATCAGGAGGAGGGTGAGAATAAGGAGGTTGCTCATTAGCCCTTCTTTTTTGAAAGGTAGTGCGTGCCTGTGATAGTGTTCGATATCTTGACCGGATGTGACTTAATGATCTCCGTAGTGATGACTACCAAGTTATGATTTACTTGACTGTTTAGATGGAACGATTGGAAGGATTAATGACATTTAATTATCAACTCTGACGCCTGACCCCAGGCGCCTGCTTACTCCCTTACGACCTTGTCTATCTAGAAAACCCCTAAGGGTATCTGCCCACTCAGGTTGCTCACCCACTTACTCACTCCGAGTCGTCAACCGGTTAGGGCTCGTCCGTTACCTAGGGCTTGTCAATTAGGGCTGGCTCCACCAAGCTGACTGGCTTGCAAATTAGCCCTAGGACTCGTACGTGCTTCTGGCTTCCAATTAGGAATTTAAATTAACTTAGAGAGATAATTTAGTGTGAGAAAGAGCCCTGACACGTAGAAGGCAATACATGGCATCGATTCGTGCCTGTAGATGGCATTCGTATCAATACGGGGAGCACTTCTGATCACAATATTGTGGCTGTTTGAACGGCAATGCTTCGAAGCCTCTGTGTCCGCTGCAAGCCACGAGTCAATTAGGTGCATTTACGGAACAAATAGAAATAGTAATGACCTTTATTAAATCTGACGCCTGACACAATAATGCTTTTGATCTGCCAATAAACGAACAAACAAGATAGCCAACCCGGGTATCAACCAAGTACTCATTCAAATGCAATAGACAAAGCCAAAAACAATATGTACTCGTACATTTCTTCTAGAAGAACCGAAACATTGATATCAAATTATTACTTGGAAACACCAAGTAATTGATCCAATTCATCGTTCGTGAGCGTGCTCCGGCGACGACTTTTGGTCTTTTTAGGAACAGGCTCGCGTTTGTTTCGACTTCTTTTCTTGGAATCTTGCACAGAGGCATCCCCCGCCGCTTCCTTTGCTTCGGCTTCGACGGCAGCTAGTTTCTCTTGAATGGACAGTTTCGATTTGTGGTTTGTCTAGTACATGTCGTTAGTGCGTGTATATTAAGAAAGTATGAGAAGTGGTTACTTACTTGTGGGATTTGAGAAGATTGTCTACGCGACGAACGTTGAGTGACTGCTTCGGACGTGTGTGCCTTGACCTGAAGGGTTTCGTCTTTGTCGCTTGGTTGATCGGGCTCTGCATCCATTGCTCCCTCGTAAAATGACACCTTGCGGTTTGATGCCCTCGACTTTACGTTTTTGTTCCGCTCACCCAGTGCTCGAATAGGAGGTTTAGCTAGCGTGGGCTTCAGAATTTTCGCTTGAGGCTCATCAATCTCTTCCTGCTCTTCGGCTCCCTGGTCGCCCTGTTCCTCATCTTCCGATACATCGTCTCCGTCGTAAAGTGGCGATGGATCGTCCGCTATCGATCGGCCTAGCCCCGAGTCCAGACTCATACCCTTTCGAATTTCGTCAAGATCTATCGAGTCACCCCCGTCTAATATGCGTTTGTGCCAACCGTCCATCATCGAAACGGCTTGTCTCCAACGCACTTCCATTTTCTCCCAGCCTTCACGAAGTCGCAGGATTTCTTCGTCACGGAGCTCGACTTCCTCGAGCGGCACGAAAGACGGGTTCGTCAGTAACGTTCGCAAGTGGTCGAGTACAGTATCCATTTCTGCAGACAAGTCCATGACATTCGTAGGAATGGTGCTAACTGCACCTCCTTGACCGAACGGCTGCGATGCGTCTCCGTCTGGCGCGTTTGAAAGTCCTTGTAGTTCTCTAAGGGTCTGTATCGTCGTTCGCGATAAGTTGATCAAGGTATCGTTTTCGTCACTCAAATTCTGGCAAAGCTGAGTCAAAAACTCCGTCGTCTCTTGTTTCAGACTGTAACCTGGGTTGTTGACATCCGGTTCAGGTTTGTGCATGTTGTGCGCGGTGCGGTTGATATTGATCGTAGTTACTCCTAATCCTTCCCGTTTTCCACGCTGTCGCTCACTGAGATGTGTCTTTAATTTCTGTAATTCCATATCTCGCTTTCGAACATCGTTTGCGCATTGCGCTCGGACTTGTTGAACTGTTGTTTTTAGTTTTTGCACTTGTTCTTTGAGTTGTCGCACCGTCGTCTCTGCGTTCGATAAATTCTGCTTCATGACTCGCTGCTGTCCTTCGGCGAGGGCGACCGATCGCTTCAATTCGGCATTTTTGGTTTTTAGTTTCTCCTAAGAAAATATCAGCGTACTGAAAACAGGCACTCGTAGAGTTTCGTACAATATCTTCCATTTGCTGCAATTCTGTAGCCCGCAAATTCCGGATGGTGCTGGCCAGGTTTTCGCGATGTTCGGCCTCGCGCTATATTCTGTCAACATATTTTCGTACCAATTCGCTATCAAACTCACATCTCTTCGCACGACAAGGTCATTGATCAGGTTGATAATCCGTGCCATAGTCGCATCAGATCCCTCGCCGTTGTCAGGTTGCGCAAAATCGATTGGTTTGCCATTTTTCAGCAGTCCGCGGGCCAGCAACAAATTATTGATGTAATTCGAAGCTGCCTCTAGATTTTGAGTCTCCATGTTGGAGGGAGACGACCGAGATGATGTGTACCTTTTTTGTTGTCTTCCTTTGTTGAATAATTCTCATCTCCAGACTGAATAATTGTGAATGATCGCATCCCAAAACAGTGAAAAGTAAACAATTGGCCGGCAACTAGCAGAATGATCAGTTTGGTGTGTTAATTGTGCTTACCGCCCACGTGATTACGTGATGCTTTTAGCGCGTTTCTACGCGGTCCACAAGCTTAATCAGGTATCAACTCCAGCTCACCACATCAGGAAATGGAGCATCCTGAGAACCTCAGTACAACGATTCCAACCACTTTTTAATCAATTTGACCATGTAGCTTGGCAATGGCAGCCAAGAGGAAAGCGACCTTGGATGTCTTCACTGGTCAGGATGTCAGCACCAATACTAGTATCAAAAGGCTCAGCCTTGGATGGGGAGCTTGGGAAAAATACCATCAACATGGCCAGGATTTGGCCCGAAAAGGCAAATATGAAGAAGCCATTCAGGTCTTGAGCGAGGTTGGTTTATCAACCTGATGATGAAAGGAATCATTGTCCTTGATAAGAGTGATAAGAGTGAAGAAAAGAATATATTACTGACGGATGATAGGCCCTCCTACAAAAGAGTGCAGATACAGTGAAGATCATGGACAGCAGGTCTGCTGTCTACTGCAAAATGGGCCTGTATGAGAAAGCTCTTAGTGATGCAAAGCACATGATCAGAGCTGCTGCTAAGGATGAGCGGGTCAGTCCTTTCCCTCTAGTGTGAACGACAAGCATGTCTGCCTCTTTTCCTTTTACCCCTCCAGAGACACTCTCAACTTTTGTGCTGACTTTTCATATATCTTTTGCAGGGCTATCTCCGTGCTGGAAAGGCTCTTCTTTTGGCGGAGAAACCAGAGAAAGCCCTCGATGTGTATGTGTATGGATTGAAGACTCTTGGAGAACAACATTCTCAAAAGGAGGTGAGAACTGTCCCTTTGTCTGGTTCTGTTTTGCTCCTGCTGCTGTTATCTCGAAAGATTCCTTGATCGCTCATCTAGCAGTCGAGCGCATCCATCTCCAATCCCATCCAATTATTGTCGTCATGAAATATCTGCTGACTCGATATAGGCAGTAGCGAAGGTGCACGCCAAACTCGCAGCCAAAATATCATCACAACACCGAGATCCTCTTTTTTCTCTCAACAGTGACTGCTTGTTGCAGATATTCCAGTATTTACCATTTCGACAGATAGTGTAAGTCGCATGGTTGCATCGAAAATCAGACAACAGACAATACTAATAATCAATATCAGCACCCTGACACGCGTCTCCAAGGCCTGGCGCGTCTATATCAAAGACCAACCAATTCTGTGGAGCGACATCTCCTTCCAAGGTCCCAAAGCAGTTCCTGATGTCATACGAGCCTGCATTCGCAACTCCCAGAATCGAGTCAAAAGATTACAGCTACATAATGTGAGAGATCCTCTGAATGCCGCGCAGCAGGCTTCACGATGCCCACGGCTTGAACACATTGACATCGACGGAAACTTGGCTGAGCATCACATCTACAACCTCTTCCACATGAAACTGACTCTGAAGACATTGATCTTGTCGGAAAAGATACCTCTCTGTCGCCATATGCTCTGGACCATGCTTGGACTACCAAAACTCGAGCGTGTAGAGGTTCGTCGACTCGAAATCGAACCAAGCAGTCCGAAATTAGAGGTGGCGATCCTCCCCAACCTCAAATTTTTGTCATTGGGTCCGAAGCGCAAGGTAGTTGGTCATCGTTCTACTTATTTCAAACCTTTCTGGGTTCCGAGAGATGCAACAGATATAGCCCGCAATGCCGATTCGGAAAGACAAAACGGATATTTTGACCGGGTCCCAAATCTGCGAGAGTTCAGTCTGGGCGCAAGGAATGAAAACCAAGCTTCAACACGCCTATGGGTTTGCCTTCCGGATATTCTCCACCCCAATTTACGACTCCTTGCCCTTACAAACCTTGTGTTGCTCGGCACGTTGAACCTCCCAGAGACCCTGGAGCATTTGCATCTTACTGATTGCAGTGTAATCTGCTCAAAAGAGATGCCAGCTGCGCCCCCAGTGCTCCCCAATCTCAAATCCCTTGTTCTGCGAAATATTGACTGCCTTCTATTTCCCATTTCGCAAATCCTCCAGAACACCGCCGGGTCTTTGGAAATTCTCGAAATCATAGAATGCACCAACACCACGCCGATGGATATCCTGGCAAATAACAAGGACGGATTCAAGAACTTGAAAAAGCTGCATCTCTTTGGAGTGGATTTTTATAGCCTTGAAACGCCGACGATGCTCACTATGCTTGAGATGATGCCCCAGCTGAAAGAGCTTCATATTCCGCATACGAGAGTTACGGGAACATTGATCAGGAGGATTTTGGAGGGTGTGGGGATCCCCTATGTGGAGTTTCTTAATCTCATAGGCTGTTTGGATGTCTCGGCTGAAGCAGTTGAGTATGGGCGTGCAAATGGGCTCAAGATTATGAGATGCTGAAGCGGGCTTCGGATATGGACGTGCGAGACGCGTTCACGAACATTTGATACTGAGACACGACACACGCCTACATGATTACTGAGAAGTCCTCTATCATGAGCTTTGGGGGGCCGACACGTGGGTAAATGTACACAGAAGTCCATCCTAACCATCAGTTTTTGGAAGGTACCCGAACATTGAATAGTCTGTACGTCTTGATTGTTGAAGTCTTGGTATGAATGAAATGACTTGAATTAATTCCAATGTTTTGTTTTTTTGAAAAAAAAAAAAAAAATTAAACACCCCGTTCCTTGCACCACCTCTCCACCTCCCGTGCTAACTTCTCCCTCTGCTCATGCACCTGCTCCATCATGGGGACAACCTGCTTCTTATACAACGCAATCAAATCCGGCTCCGAGTCGTTGCGCGCAGGACCATCGATGGTCGTGGCGGTCGCTTTGTCCTTGATGTATGTATCGTAAATCTCGATCATGAGATCCATTACTGCTGAGAGTTGGTTGGGTAGCCACTGCCCACATCCGTTAGCTTCATTCGGACCAGATTGATACCTAGGTAGAGGGGATGGATACGTACAGTAACAATCGGACTTCCCCCCGTCGCCGTCGGATGGGCCGTCCGCTTAATGATATACTCCCTCGCGAACAACCAATGTCTCCAACGGAAACTGCGTACATGGTCCAGCGTCTTCAGGTACAGGATGGCAGTCTCATCGTCCTGAACAGCGAAATCGCGAATGTTCAGTTTCTCGGCTGTGCTGGCTACATATGACAGGAATTCGCGGTGGGGCCGGGGACGATAGGCGCGGAATTCGTGCAGGATTTTGGTTAGGGGTGTGTCCGGCATGGGGATTTGGAGGAGATGGTCTAGGAGGGGGATCTAGAAGTAACGATCAGTATGGTGGGTTGGGATTTTGACGGGAGGGAGGCTTACGATGGCGTCGTTGGCACCGCTTTCGCCGCGAAAGTACATGGGGTGATTGTCGTTTATGCCTTCGTAAATTACGCCGTTGGGGAACATGGACTGGGACGTGATGCCGAAAATGAAGACGCGGAAACTTATATAGTCTGCTGGTTTGGAGTTTTTCCACATATCTGTCATTCCCAGTAAGTATCTATCCAGCATAGGTGTAAAGGGGAACGTACCTTCCATGGAAGCTTCAATGACCTCCATAGCCTTAAGGATCTCGCGGAACCCTTCATTGACAGTCGCACGTCGACTATCATGCTCAACACCATCGAGGATCTGAACTGCTCCATGGATCAGAGGAGCTGTCTCTTTGACCATGTCGACATGCGTGAGAATGAAGCCTGCTTCTGAACTCTTTGGATCGAGGCCATTCTCAAAGCCGCGGATGAGACGCAGATTATCATATTCATAACCCCTTGAAGGATTCTCAAGGGTGTAGTTGAATAGAGCATAAGAGGCGGCATAGGATAGGAAAGGGGGGAGGTCCAATCTATGTCACAGAGTCAGCAACAATGAATGCTACCAAAGCAAAAAGGGGGCATACATCTCAGCACAACGCCACATAGGCCCAGCAATAGAATGAGGAAGAACCTCCCTACCCAGTCCATACCCACTCTCAGGATCCTTGCACCAATTCTCCCAGCACGGCTCAAGGATATACGCCGACGCAACGTAGGAGTAATCACGGAAGATGGCAGTGAGCATGAACAGATCCCTCTTTCCATCCTTGGTAAGGACATTTTCAATCTCGTTAGTGAGATCGGGGAAGTTCTCGACGGCTTTACCGAGTTGATAAGTGGCTAGGAGACCTGGTTTGCCGTTGAGGGTGAGGACGGGCATGCGTTCAAGAAGGTCGGTGAGGGGTTTGAAGATGGGAGGGAGTTGGGTGGGTGCAATCTGGTAGGGCATGAAGCCTGAGGCAGTGGTGATGGTGAAGGGGTCTATGGAGTGTGGGAGGGTGGATGGGTCATGGTTGATGTAGGGGAAGACTGCCTCAGTGGAGGAGGGGACAGGCTTGGTGACGGTCATGTTGATATGAGAAGGGTGGTGTAATCTAGTAGATGCTTATGTGAAGACAAGGTCGACGCTTATGGTGGATGACGGAGAAGAAGTCTAAGGTACCCTAGTACCAGAAAGACTAAAGTACGTATAGGCAGACACTACCAAGGCAACAAAGCACTTGGAAAAGTCCGGGAAAAAAAGCGAAAAAAAATGATGAGCCAAGGTCAGGCACACTTCTCAGTGATAAACAACAAACCAGAAACTCGATTTTCGGGCGGGAGATTAGCGATCCTTATATATTCAACGAGGCCGGTTCTAATTCCGGCCTCATATAGTACTATTACGAAATTGGAGATAAGACTGGTGGGACCGGGCGTGACTTTGTTCCACGAGGTATGACGAGTGATTATAGGGTGATATGGCATTGGGAAGGGTGTTTTAGGGCTTTTCATGTGTTGGAATGATAAATAGGAGGTCTATACAGAAGTTCATGGTCGACCAGATCTATACAGAATAGATCGGCGCTAGTCCGTTTACGGGTTTTTGGTAGATCACCACTGGTAGAGCGATTGCACTTGAGAAAATGGCTGCCGGCATCAATTTCCTGGTACATAATACATATATACAGACATTATACCCTTTAGATTACCTTATTGACCGATTTTATATACTCTTCCAAGGAGTAGTAGCTGATATTTGCTCTCATATAGTTCTTTACATCGAATAAGCAAGACCAACACGCAACGTGATTGGCCCAGCCAGCAAACCTTATGTGCTTTTAGCGTCCCCAGAATGCCAAGAGGCCGGAATACATCCGGCCTCCGATATAGGCTGCCCGATAACTCACTCCGCCGATGTTGCATTTGATGTTTACCTGCCTGTTCAGTAAGGCGAGATAGGGCAGAGGGCTAGGGCTTGAAGATCACACTTTTTTACTGTATCTGCCCGAACGATATACAAATTCGCTTCAGTAGAGCAGGGTATTGTCGCGCTCTTATGTTCACGAGGCACAGAGAACGCCTGACTAATGTCAATATCTATGCGTCAGAACGGTACCTAGGTTGAAAGTCAAAATTCCAGATTTCAACAGTGTTTCCCCCAACGTCTGATATGCGATATGTTGATAGCCTCAGCTTCTATGCCTTGAGATCCATGAACCCAGGTAGTCAATTGTATGGAGAAGGTCACCCGTCCTTTATGGTTGAACTCAATGTTGCTCATTATGCTGCAAATTCTTCTGTGTGCCTATCTCGTTTCTTGGGAAGTTTCAGAAGTAGCGGCCTCAAGCGTGATATTTCATCAGTGAATCCTCAATTCGACTTTGCTGAATCCTGCTATATGCCCATCCATTATCAGATCAAAGGCGGGTATCGATGAAAAGGGTAAAGACGACTCCATAGCACTGCATTGATGATAGTATAACCGCATAGGAGGTAAAAAAAAAACAACAACCGTAATTGCTGTATGATATAATAGTACAGAGAGTGTCCAGTATAATGTACATGATGTATAGACAAAGCTTGCATCGTAACATTAGCAAGCAGTATCCAAGAACCGAACAAGTCATTCATACCTTGAATGCATCCGATAAATGCCCGCTCATATGAATAAAATATAATACAATGCTTTCGTCAACAGCATATATAAATCGTCGCATTCATCAACTCTTATGCCCCAACCCCGGCCCACTGCCTGTATCATTCTGCCCCTCAGGAACATTCTGAATCTTGCGATACTCCTCCTCAAGTCGCCGCTGCATCTCGAAATCAGCTTGTCGTTCGCGTTTGATGCGTTGACGTTCTTCGTCTCGTTCGACGCCGGCGTGCATTGCCTATACACCCGCACGACATTATTAGTTTGAGATTACGTAGTTGTTATAGAGGGGGAAGGCGAACCGCTCTGTCTGCTTCTTGTGCCCAGTGGACAAAGTAGATCATACCAGCTGTTGCGAGCGATGTCGCTGCTAGCGTTACTTTGGAGGCGCGCGACATGCTGTATGGCTTCTTCGACCGAATCGTTTCTATTATCTCAGTAACCGCAGTGAAACTCAGCAATTGGCTCGATAAACCCAAATACACCATGCGATGAAATCAATCTTATCAGAAACGCAAATATGTAATCCAAGCGGTCAAACACGGCAGAATACCTAAGGCATGGACCCACCTTGATAGGTAGCTGCGGATCACGAGCCGCCGCTGCTTGGAGCTTGAGACGTCGTCACTCCATTGCCCCTCAATATTGAATCACAAAAGGTTCAAGCAAGTTATATCAACATGGTATGTCCTATGAGCTTGCCATGAACTATTTAGTGTGTGGTATGGAGTGCAAAAGCTAATCGCATGATATATACAGTCAGCCCAAAACTCCGCGGGAATCCAGACCCTTCTGGATGTAAGTTGACAACTGCGCTGGGAAACATTAGCTTCTTCTGCAGGTACAGATTTGCTGATCTGGGTAACAGGCTGAGCGCGAAGCTCAAAAGATCGTTCAACAAGGTGCGTCCCACCATACCAATCTGTTTTGAGACCATGTGTACTGACTAAATACATGGGGTTATAGCTAGAGAATGTACGTCCCCCTCATCATCGACTACACGAGACCACCCGCACCATTCAAGAGGCAAGAGCTGATTCGATAAAAATTAGACCGCACAAAACGCGTAAAAGAAGCCCGAACAGAAGCCCAGCGCGAAATCGACGACTACAGGAAACAAAAGGAGGAAGAATTCAAGAAATTTGAAGCCGAGGTATGTCCTCATATACCGCACTGGTATGATCCAATGCTGACAGGTGTGAAATGGGGGTTAGCACTCAAGCGGCAACAAAAAAGCCGAAGAAGAAGCCAACAAAGAAGCCGAATCCCAACTTGAGGAAATCAAGATCGCGGGCAAAAAGTCCGGGGATAAGGTTATTAAGGATTTGATTCATGCTGTTGTTGATGTGAAGCCTGAGGTGCCGGAGCAGATTGCTGCTTGATTTCTGATTGTGCGGGCTGTACATATTTATTGTTCTGGGTTTTGTGTTGCGTTAGAAATGCCTCCTATGTTATAGGGAACAGGTGGAGTTTTTCTGTTTCTATCATTGTCTATTCGTTGGAGGTGAGGTAGTAAGGTTCGTCTTAAGTATTTGAGTAAAATGTTGTAAGAGTTCCTATGTATTAAGAAGCATATATACATAGGCAACATGCGTAACATGCCATGAGTATGTACAAGCCATGCACATAACGCTGGCTTCGAAACAAGAATAAATAAACACATAAAAAACAAACCAGCTGGTATCATATCACAAACCTCAAACATCAAAATGGACTTCATATGTATCAGTATTGAGACTGCGTCAACCTCCCACCTCTCCTCCGTATCGGCTGCGGACTCAAACTCGAACTCAAAACAATCCCACCTCCCGTCGAAGACCTCGTCTGCCTTCTAGTCCCAGGCACATTCTTCTTCACCCATCCCGGCCCCCTGGGCAGACCCTGCGATTTCGCGAAATCTTCATCCTCGCTGTCGTCTGGTGAGACCAAAGGGCTGGAGACGGTCAAATCGACCATGGGGATGGAGTGGTCTTGGGATTCTTCTTGTTGGTCTTGCGGTTGAAAGTCTGGGTGGCTGCTGTTGTCAGCCGAGTGTTGGTATTGGTCGTCGTCGTCGTCAAGGTCTATATCTGCGTTGTCGTTTGTGTCTTGTTGGGAGCCGCCAAAGTCGATGTCTGGGAGGAAGGGGGAGGGTGATTGTGTTTCATTATTGGCGTCATTGTCGTTGTTGACAGGCTCTTGAGTTTCTCTCCTTGAAGTCGACTCACCGACAGCCTGCTGTTGGCTTGGTTCCGGCTGCTCCTGCTGTGCAACGACGGGAGTATCCTTTGCAGCAATAGAAACCGGCTCGTTACCAGCCGAATCGTTAACGCTCGACTGACGAACCGACGGCAAAGACGCCTCCCGATCAGCCGTCGACTTGGGCATCTGACTCGCTGCCTCTATTTTAATCGGCGGAAACTCTTTTTGAGTCGGCGCGGTAGAAGCCCACAACACCTCAATATCAGGGAAGTCAACATCCGAGTCCTCGCTTTCTTCTCTGTTATCGTCGAGGAAGCCTAAATCAAAGTCGATTTTGTTGTTGGTAGTCTTCTTTTCGGCTGACTCTGGGTTATAGTCGGCCACGTTGTTGGCTTCTTGGTTGCTCTTTGGCATGTTGGAGGATGGTGTCTCGACAGGATGGTCTTGCTGAGAAGATGCTGGCCCTTTATTAGTGGCTTTGGATTTCTCGTTTTTTATGGCTGCTGCATCCCGCTCATAGAATGGATTGGGAACAGTGGAATACGCATCGGAGTATTCAGAAGGCGCATCGTCCTCATCGTCATCATAGCCCCCGTTGTCAAGGACAGCCGGTTCGGTGAATGAGCGAGTGTTGGCGCTGATTGTAGGGCTCACAAACGATTTGTCTGCTTCTCCTGCGCCTGGTTGGGTTTGTTGACCTGGTTCCGGTTTCACTATTTGTGACGGCATTCGTTGCGAGGGTTGTGAATCGGGCTTTTCACCGGCCTTCGAACTGGCCGTTTCGTTTGTGACCAACTCATTCTCATGCCTCTTCGCAGTATCATTCCGCGGTAACGGTACACCATCATCCGAGTCATCACCAGTCTGTCTATTCCGATCATCCATGACAAAATCATCATCAGCATCCATCTGAAATCCAACATCATCCATATCCATGGCCATGTTGTCTCCGTCGTCCACCATCTGGCTTTCTCCAGCCACATCATGCTGATCTCCAACATCAGGCGGACTCGACGCAAACGCCTCGCTATTCGAGCGCAAATCTTTGTCATCGGTACATGCAGCCTTGCTCTGCACCTCAATCGCAGAGTCTTCTCTCGGTTTCTGATCGAATGTTTCGAGTAAGACTGGCTCTTTGCCGAGTTCCGAGTCGATTGCGGATCGGAAACCGGCGTCGTGGATCATGTGTGAGATTTCGAGGCGTGTTTGCGAAGAAGGTGCTGCGGGGTGAGGTGGTAGCTCGTCGTCATCTTTCTCTCCGTCTGTGTCGTCGGCTTTGTCTACGGATGCTGCATTGCTACCAGCGGAAAGGACAGGAACGGATGGAGGGGGATGGTTTAATCTATTAGAACAATAATCCCATTGTGAGCCTAGGTTATGCAATTACATGATGGATGGACGGATGGGATCTGTCATGTTAGGCAATAAAAAGCCTTCTCGAATTTTGGTAGCAGGAGAAAAGAAATCAATCAACTGACAAGCTTGTTTCGTCACTGCCACCGCTATTCGCCAACGTATCCCCCTTCTGAATCTGTTGACTCTGATCGGATTCGTTGACAATAGCCTTGATCATCTTCGCTTCTAATAAATCCGAAAACGTGACACTTCGGACTCCGTCATCTTCGACTTCGTATTCATCGTCCGGCATCTCGAAGCCGGAGTATTTCCGTACACCGTCTTCGTCCACCTCCGTCTGATCAGAAACTTCGCGATCACGCTTTGCGAGGATCATGTCCAAGGTCCCATTCTCATGGATATT
Source organism: Talaromyces liani (assembly GCA_022814505.1). Taxonomy (NCBI): domain Eukaryota; kingdom Fungi; phylum Ascomycota; class Eurotiomycetes; order Eurotiales; family Trichocomaceae; genus Talaromyces; species Talaromyces liani. Next base: position 20,796 of record JAKLNL010000039.1, read on the forward strand.
GTCCACTCTGGCAACCTTGTAATCGGAGATTTGAGGCTGCCAGTTAGTCGCCTTCGACATGAATAAATGTTTGAAGGCAATGATGGAGCCGACTGTAACTTCCTTTTCAGTCACAACAGGCAACGCAGCGATATCACTTGGCAGCTCAGGTAAGTCGTCCGCATCGCCAATCACCTGATCCTCCTTTTGAGTCGTTGTCTCCTTTTGAGTGGCCGCCTCCTCCTGACCTGATACAGGTTCGTCGTAGTTCAACGCGATGTCTCCTTTTGCGTCGTTGTCGATCAATGTAGTATCTTGATAACTCTCGTACGCTTCCTCTTCCTGCCATTCACGTTGTTTGCGTTTCTTATTCTTCTTGTTGTTATTGTTCTTGCGCTGACGAATAGCGTAGTTTGCGTCAGAGTCCCATCTTTGCTGGAAAGGGAATGGAGGGGCTGTGAGTTCAATGCCATCGTAGAAACATTCAGTTGCGCTGAGGACGATCTTGTCTTGCCAGTTCTCGTCAACATCTTTCTCCTTTTCGACCTCAACAGTTTCTTCTATAGCTTTCTCGGGGGCAACAGGCTTGGTGCGAGTAGCATCCAGCTTAGTTCGCAGCGCCTCTTCATCCTCTTTGGTTTTAGGAGTCCTAACACCCAAGGATCCAAAGAGCAGGCGTTTGGTACTCGAAAGATCAAGCTTCCGTCTCTTGACTTCAGTCGGACTTGTCTTGGCTAGCTCATCAGCCGGGGTCTCAGCTGCTGCCTCCAATGTGACAGTAGTAGCCGGGCTATCCTTGGCCTTTTCTGGTGACTCCTGAACATCCCTCTGCTTTCCGTTCCTGTATCGTGGTGGAATGTTCTCTTTCTCGGAATGGCCATCAACATCAACTCCACCTGACGCTAGATCTCGCAGCAACTGCTGTCTTTTGATTTCGATTTCCGACTGCTCTTTCGATCTAGCCTCACGCTTTCCTGCAAGATCCGTGACTTCCGTGAGCGGGGCTTTGCCATTCTTGGCCTGCCATCTTTTCAGATCATCGAAATTGGCTTCTGCGGGGAGCTCGCCTAGACTTTTCAATTTGGCCAGACGAGCTCGAAGCTTCTTGCGACGGTTGCTGTTCCTCGTTTTTCTGTTGCCTTCGCCTGGAGGAGTAAACACATCAATAGCTTTGGACGTTTTCTTTCGTGGGAGATCTTCATCTTCCGACTCAGAGTCGGATTCAGACTCGGCTTCAGATTCCTCGGACACGGAGGACTCGTCGCTGTCGGCATCAGATTCTTCGGAGAAATCTTCGTCGCTTGACTCTAGACTGCTGTCATCAGTATCACTAGAGGCTGCCGAGCTTGCGACGGACACCACATCTTCGTCTGATTCAGAGTCGCTTTCCGACAACTGGCTCTCGAAATTCGAGATATCGGCCTCGAAATGGACACTCTTGGTTGATTTAACCGAAGCTTCGCCATCGACACCTTTAGCAAGAGTCGTACGTGGTGTCGATACAACTGACGGACGAGCCGGACTGCTGCTTGGTAGAGGATCTCGTTGCGCCATCCGCGACATGCGTCCTGCACGGAAACGCTTGAAGTCGGGAGTTTCAAAGAATGGGATGTCGGCTTGTGCTTCGTCTCTTAAAGACTTAAGCTCCTCCGCCAACTCCTCGGTGTCTTCCTCATAATCCATGTCATCATCTTCATCGTCGTCCCCTTCATCAAAAAGTGTTCGCGGGTGTCTAATCACCGTCCCATGCTCAGAGTCCATTACAGATGCATCTTCATATAGCGCCAGCCGGGTATCCGTCTGGTCATCCTCAAGGTTGCCAGTCCAGCTTGATAGTGTAGTACGGCGCCTCTTTCGTGGTGGGATCCGAATAGGAGGTCTGGAAGAGTATGACCGCTGAAGATATGGCCTGCCAAACGGGACACCATCAATCAATCGTCGTCCATCGGTTGAAACCTGTAACCGACCCGCGAGTCGCCTCGCGCGAATATCGCCGACGTCTAGTGCACGAATCCTAAAATCAACAAATCAGTAAAACGCCCCTAAACGGCAGAAAATATGCAAAAAGTGGAGAGACGTACACAACCTCATCCCCCTCCCTCAACAATCCATCCACAGACATAAAATGCAAACACTCAAACCCATTAACCTCAACAACATAATCCTCCAGTCCCCACTGACCACCAGTATCTTCATTTTCACCGACTGCCTCAACGGCTGTTTCAAGTGGTACGACCTCGTTGATATCTTCTAACAACTGTGCGATTGTGCACCCTTCATTTCCGTACGCTGCGTTGGGGAGGCGTGTTGAAGCGACTGCAGATTTGGGAATGGAAGTCGAGGTTTCCGAGCATACGGTCCAGAGGATTCGGGTCGCTGGGAGACCATGGCGGAGGATCATAAGTTGTAGACGCATTTTGTCGGTTGTCTAGTTGCGTCGAGAGATTTTTCGAGTTATTCAATCAATCACCGCCCCTAGTCAACGCGCGACAGAGCCTGACAAGACAGTCTCGTCGCTTGCTAATTTTTTCCTTCTCACATGCGCAAGTTCCCTAACCGACAGAACCACACAGACAAGCAGATCAATCAAATAATGGACGAGTGTCACGACATATTCTCACTGTCCACGTCGAAGTGAGCGCAAATTGAATTGGTGGTCAGTAGTGTCTCGCGTTGGCGCTTGCTTTGGAGGGAAAGTGGGTTTCTTCTGCGGAGTTTTGGGGGGAAGGCGCCAGCTCAGAGCTTGGTGATTGGTTGGCCTGAGGCACGCGAAGTGGGGAAGGTGATGCTTGCTCAATTGGGAAATACCTACGGAGTATACAGTATAGACTTCATTTTTTTTGTTTGAAGGTGATGAATGATAATTGTTAGATATAATTTATTTGTAGTGATAAGATATAATTATATTATTCCATGCATCCCAAAGTGACAAAGAACTCCAATAAATGCATTGCGGTCAAAAACACTCCGTAGTCCAAACACCAAGGAAACGAGCGAGAAGGGTATAATCAAAGCGGAGCCATTTTTTATAAAAGGAAAGCCGGCGTCAATTATGAAGCGTTCCCTTGTTGTTGGCTCGAGTTTGGCACCGGTCGTCGATTGGGTACGCCGGTACTTATCGCTCGACGAGGCTGGGGTGTTTGTGAAGGCGTGAATGCTGGCGGGGGTTGTTGCTGTGGCTCATTCGCTGAAGTGTCATTATAGTTGCTCGTATGCCCCTGTGTTTGACCAGACTTTCTATCTTCAAAGACGCTATCTGCGTATGATATAGGTCGTAATCGTGGTGACTGAGGGAGCATGTCGACGGATTCAGACGAATCACGAGAAAATGAGCGTGTAAATTCGTCTCCGTCTTCGTCGCCTTCATGATGATAATGGTGGTCATCTTCATTATGACTACTGTGCGGGTCAGGGAACGGCTGTTTTGTATCACCAACTGGCCCCGAAAAGTTGCGGCTTTGAAAAGCCGGTGCGGGTGTTTGATGGTATTCGCCGCGTGGGCCGTCTATAGGACTAATCATATCGGCCATTGCGTCCTCGTAGCTCGGCGGTGCATCATCACCTTCAAGGTTGTGAGAAGCTAATTCGGCAGGTTGATTAACTGGTCGCGGTGGTTGTGGTGGAGGGTTATTGTCGTCGTATATAGATGGTTTTCGTCCTAGTTGAGCATCTTGTAATTTCCTGTTGGCGGTCATGGCTTCTATGAGGGCGGGTGGAGGACGAATGCCGGAATATACTCTTACGCCCAGCCGAAGAGGTACAACAATGACTTGAGGCTATATTTTTGTCAGCTCAATCGTTCGCAAAAAGTAAGGGGAATGCCTACCATCGATCGTCCCGCGGGTCCATGCGACAAACCAACTCGCACTTCAAGCTCATAATACCGCGAAATATTACACGTCTCAAATGACGGTGCAACATTCGGCGGCAGCGGGAGTCTATTCCATAAACTTGCATCAATCTTCCATTCTTGCCCCATTGGATCCGATGCTTGACCAATAAGGACATTCATATTGCTGCGACTCAGTATCAAAGTACTAAGCGGCTCCGTGCGCACAAGTTCATGTGCTCTGATATTGGTATAACTAATCAATTCAATCTGAAGAAGTTGTAGAAACATCGGCTCGGGAGTGTGGGATTTCTTGGTGACGATGATGCGTAGGGGTATAGGTTCGTTGCATGTCAGGATCGGCGGATTGGGTAATCGTGCATCGACTGATACTCGTACTGGATCTGCGGTTGAAAGGGGAATGAGAGGTGTGGACGACTGTTTGCGAAAGAGACCGCCCTTTTTCACGGCTGCTTGGGGTTGTTGTCTCATGAATTCGTGCTGACGTCTGGCGTAGGTTTCTTCATTAGGATTGCCATTTCGCGGAGGTTCGATAGGGAGGAAGTTGAATCCTGCAATCTGTTATACTCAGCAGCTGAATTCCGAACTCTTGGGCAAAGGGACTCACCGATCGTATGTTCTCTTTATAAAATTGAGGCCGAACGACCGTCGTCTTGACATAGTATTTAATCTCCGCCTCGCCCGGAAACGTATTCAATGAAGGTGGTAGCGTCTTTTTGACATGTGCATATGTATCTCGTGCCACTTCGACTCGCAGACCGACCATGCTGAGGTTGGTCATCATTGAGTTCTGGTTGCTGCAGGAATTATTGAACGGGAACTGCATGCTCGTCAGCCAGCCCCCTTGGAGTAATCTTTTTGTAGCTCGTACCTTGAACTCGAAAGGATATTCATATACACCAGCAGCCAACGTAAAAGCCGCATTGGGAGAGCTATGTTGCACAATATCCGGGCTCGGAAAGACGACTTGAACCCTATACAATATCTGCACGCACACATCATCAGTACCAAAACTCATCTGACCTCTCTTAGATAACCCACTTTGTGCACTTCTATCTCCGCCTTCTTCTTCTCCCGGTCATTGCGCGGCGTCGACAGCCGCGTCCGACTTTCTCCTTCAAGCTTGACATGAATCGCACTAATAGCGGTGTCGGAATGCAGCTGTAGCACCACTCGTCCGGTGATATGGTCCAAATTTGTGAAATGGCTATGCGGTTTGTCGAGTTTGATAGTTGCTGCCATATTCAATCAACAGTAGGGATGGTATGATGGACGGCAAACGGCGGGGGAGTGGAACGAAGGATAAAAGAATGTTTGATCACATCTGATAACGACAGAAAAAACTTAGAGTATATATATATATACAATTGTAAAAGTGTTGCAGCCTAGTTGTCGGTCCAGCGTTCCATCAGCTCTGGAATCTAGCTGATCGTGAATTGGCATCGAACTTAGAAACTGACAAGGGTAGGTTGGAGGAATGACGTTTGTTTTTTTTCCTGGGTGGATTCGCCGCGGGGCCACCCGGAGGGCTTGCCGACACCCTCTAAGAAATATTGGACGGCAGTCACCACCCCAAGATACATACTCGCAGCTTTCTCCTTATTGTCTGGTTGCAGTCGGTATGTGGCTTAGCAGATGCGAGGTAGCGGAGCGAGTGCGAGCGGTTCGTCTAGTCAACGTATTGGATGATGGTTATGTTGCTGCCTTGATGCCTGCAATCTAAGCCACTTTGTGAGATACCCCTGAATTTGGAGGATGAAGCTGAGTGTTATGCAAGTTTTATATTCTTGTTTCGCAGACCCATCAATTGGGTAGCATGCATTATATACAGATTTGAGTATGTGATAGTATACATGTTGTACAGATTATAGGCCCTCCTTTGCCAGCATATCTATCCGAGTTAGCAATATCCACCGCAAGGAAGAAGTTCACTTACCCGCAATATCCAAATAGAACGCAATGGCATTAAACCTACTACTGTTAGAGCGGTTCTCTGCATGCAGGAGATGATACTCACTTCCTCTTGTTCCCCGTCAACTCACCCACCATCCACTGAATGCGATTGGACCAATTGATCAAATCCAGATGGCTCACACCCACGAGTGTACCTTTATAACCTGCGTCACCGCCCCATTTGCTGCTGGCAACACTGACGAGACCGTCATTGGGGCCTTCGACTTCTTCTAGGATTCGATGGAATGGACGGAAGACGTTGAAGAGGCCGGGTTGAAACATTGCGCCGTAGGAGAAGTACCTACAGAATTAGTAGAGTTTTAGATTCGTGACATAACTAGACGTACCGGACATCCTCAATGTCTGGCACGTTAGGGTTAAATTCTTCCTCGAGATATTTCCGTGTCAATTGGCTAAATGCCTGTGCTTCGGATGTGATCTTATCAATTGATTTTGATAATTTGCGCAGTCGAGCCACTAGGACGTCAAGTGTTAGCCAGACATTGCATCTTGACAACTCCAGGGTAGTGAATGGTATACCATGGGTGTCAACTCGCTGCATGAAATAGTCGGCAATCACGGAGCCTGATTTGTGAGTACAACTGAGCATAGAAGGATAGGCAGAATCTCACCTCGATGAGGAGTTGCAACTGTTGTCAACGACCGGACTTTGAAGTCTGTTGGCCTCAATTTGCTAATCATGTACCGGGAGTCAAGCCCTCTAATTGATCAGCATTTGACGATCCGTCTGTCAGAGAAGACTCACCCCTACACACAGTTAACAAATACTGGCATCAAGAGACGAAGCAAACTCACCATGCTATGCCTATACCAAGACCCCCATACTTAGAAAAATTCACCATCATCATCACCATCGACAACTTACGCAACGATATTAACCTCGCACCCCTCTGCCTCAGCCGCAATATCCTCCGCCAAAGCCCTTGCCCGATTCTCAATCGAAGCATAGGGCGGCACCGTGGTCGTAATCACCTTGATCCCTTTCATGGTCAAGGCATTCTTGATACCGTGCCAATACTCAATGGGCGGCAGGAAGGAGCCCGCCAATTTGAGTTCGGCGAACCCTAACAAACCATGGGCCAGGACGATGGCATTTTTGGGGCGTTCTATTAAGAATTAGTATGGGTTTTGACAAGGAAAGGGCTGGAGGGATTACGGTAGTCTTCTTGGATATGGGCGTATTTGTCCTCGATTAATTGTCCCAGGCTGGAGAAGCGCGGGTCGGTCTTGTCACCGTGGACATGTAGGGGACATGATGTAGAGAGGGTTCGAATGTGCCTTGTAGATATTATCAATCTGGCTGGGTTAGAATAGGTTGCTAGCCTCATAGCAACCACGGTCCGAAGTCAGATATTCGATGTTGTCTTGATTGGAAGCGTTCTGGAAGAAGCGTTTCCGTGGATGTCATCTCTTCTGCCTGAAATATCAGGTGTCGATGCCAAAAGTCGGATTAATAAACGGCGGGCTCCGATTGGCTGGATCGATAAGCTCTCATTGCGACGTCATAGCATTCTCTGCTTCATTCTGTAGACCTATACGAGTCATTATTCTAGCAGGTCTAGGAAAACAAGGCAGGGACGATTAGTATAATCAATTGAATTAACTGAGGGGGCATTACTTCATTCATTGCAGCTGACGTGGCTATCTTGTTATCGTAAAGACTTTCTACGGATACATCATCAATCCGACCTACCTAGGTATACACACGTTCATAGACCAAGCATCAAGCCTCAAGCCATCAGTTCACTATCTCATCACAGATTCAGCCGATCATAAGTTGTCTGCTACATCGGCCATCGGGCTCCGAGCACGAGAGATTGGTCATGAATCGAGTACCCCTCTCTGTGCTGGCTTATACATCTCGACCAAACCCCTCGTTGTCCAATCGCTGTGCTCGATATTGTCATCATCCCGCTTTCTCTCCTTCCACCACTATCTCCTCCCCCTTCGTTTCATCTGCGCCATCCTATTCAACACTTAGGTCTACTTCTCCCTCCTGCTGCAAGTGTAGACCACGCTGCTGCCTGTCAGGAAAAGGGACTTGTCGCTGTTGTCGTTCATCACAGAAACTACCCCGCAACAACACCCCTACCCATCTGCCCTACAAACAATACTCAACATCATCCATAATGGCCACGGAATACAAGCTCAAGGACATTTCGTCCCTTCAGGACATCCCAAACTATGAGAAAGTCGAATCAGAAGTTGAAGGTGTCCCAGATGGAAAAGTGCTGGTTGTCAGATTAGAAGACGATAAGTTTCATGCTATTAGTCCGCGATGCACGCATTACGGAGCGCCCTTGAAGTTGGGTGTTGTTGCGCCGGATGGGCGTATTACTTGTCCATGGCATGGAGGTACTTCGCCCATCCAAATTATTAATTGAAGACGAATACTAATGGATGTAGCCTGCTTCACCGTGGCCACGGGCGAAATTGAAGATGCCCCTGCCCCAAACCGCCTTAACACATTCGAAGTCTACGAAAAGGAAGGCGCAGTCTACATCAAAGGCGAAGAAGGCGCCATCAAAGCCGGCCAACGAGACCCGAACCTCAAATGCTCGGCCTCAACTGACGAGAAGGTCGTTGTTATCGGAGGGTAATCCTCCCCTTTCCTCTCTTATCATCTGATCAAATACTGACAACAAACAGAGGAAGCGGTTCCCTCGGCACAGTCCAGACCCTGCGCGAACTCAACTTTAAAGGCAACATCACCCTACTCACCAAAGAGCCTAATCTACCCCTCGACCGCACAAAACTTTCCAAAGCTTTGATCGCAGATGCATCTAAGATTGAAATCCGGCCCGCAGAATGGTACTCCAACGCCGGCATCGATATAGTCCACGACGAAGTCACAGCCGTCGATTTCCTGGGGAAATCCGTTTCCACCAAATCCGGCAAATCGTACCCGTACACAAAACTTGTCCTAGCTACAGGTGGCGTCCCCCGTGACTTACCGCTCGAGGGATTCAAGGATTTGGGAAATATCTTCAAACTCCGCTTCGTCACAGACGTGCAAAACATCCTCGGCGCACTGGGCGAAGAGAAGAAGAAAGTCGTAATTATCGGCAGTTCCTTCATTGGCATGGAAATCGGTAACGCGCTCTCCAAAAACCACGACGTGAGTATCGTGGGTATGGAGAAGGCACCCTTGGAACGAGTCATGGGCGAACGAGTCGGCAAAATATTCCAGGGATTGCTCGAAAAATCTGGCGTCAAGTTTTACTTGAACGCCGGCGTTGACAAGGCCACCCCTTCACCCTCAAATGCCAATAAAGTAGGCGCCGTCCACCTCAAAGACGGCACAACCCTGCCCGCAGACGTCGTCATTTTGGGTATCGGCGTCAAACCCGCCACTGATTTTTTGGCAAACAACGCTGCCATTTCTCTGCTGCAAGACGGCTCAATCCGCACGGACGAGACATTTGCCATCCCCGCGCTGAATGGCGATGTATTCGCAATCGGCGATATAGCGACGTACACCTACCACGGACCCGGCGCTGCGCCTGAGACCGGCTCCCCTGTAAGAATTGAGCATTGGAACGTCGCCCAAAACTCCGGGCGGGCCGTGGCACGCTCCATTGTCAACAAACCCTCTTCCCCTCGCAAACAACACAAAGCATTCATCCCTGTATTCTGGTCCGCACTAGGCCAACAACTCCGCTACTGCGGAAATACAATGGCCTCCAACGGCTTCGACGATTTGATTATCAAGGGTGAACCTGAAAACGCGAAATTTGCCGCTTATTATGCCAAGGGAGACACCATCGTGGCCGTTGCGACGATGGGGATGGATCCGATTATGGTGAAAGCGGCGGAGTTGATGAGGAGGGGGAATATGCCGCGGAAGCAGGAGATTGAGGCTGGTGTGGATTTGTTGAAGGTTGATGTTCCGGGGAGAGTTGTAATTTAATTTACTTGGGAAGTTTCTGGATGAGGTGATGGGGGTTGGTTAAGTGGTATTAGATTGATTAAATTATATACATTTCACTTCATATCAACATCCAGATGTCACCATATAAACACGTCAAAGAAAGGCTAAAGAACGATAGGGGTATCATAAAAACCATAAAAATATGCACATAAAGAAATTAAACGACCGTATGTATCATCCATCAACATTGAAGGAATCGGGAGGGGAAAAAAGGGTGCTACTCTTTCAAACTCTCATCCAACAACTCCCTATCCAAAACATGCGCATGAACAGCAACCTGTTTCGCCGGCAGAGGCGTCGAGGACACAAATCCCGGTATGGGGCCTTTCTGATTAATCCCAAAACCACGGATTATCGGTTTCGGTGCTGCTGTTGTCGTTGTACGTTGTTTGTTAGTTGTAGTGGTGGATGTGGTTGTTGTAGAGGTGGTGGTGGTGGTGTCGGATGAAATACTCGCAGCATCAGATTGTTGCGCTCGAATGAGATTGTGGTGCTGATTATGTCGTAGGATATCGGCCGTCAATGTCGAAAATGATGAAGAAGGTGTACCTGAAGTCGCGGGACTAGGCGCAATGCCCCATTTGCCCATAACCCAGCCGCCGACTTTGCGGGTTATTGTTGCTGGTTTTTTACCTTCGGGGTGGGAGGTCGGGACTGGGTCTGTTGTAGGTGTATTCGAGCCTGTGCTGGCGGTATCTGAGTTTGGGGCTGGAATACTGGACTTTGCGGCTACGCTGGCGAGTAAGGAATGCGATGATCGCGGTAGACTTCCCGTGGTAACGATACTTGCTTTATCGGCCGTGATATTCGTCGTCGATATCACAGGCGGAGTAGACGAAGTCTCCGTCGCGACGGTAACGACGCGCTGCGGTGGACGGCGAGGCAGGAAATACCTCGATTCGAATCTTCCGAGTAACTGTGACGGTCGTTCGCGGAGGGTATGAATATCCATCCCTGAGACAGAAAGAAGACTTTCGTACGATGCTGATTTTCGTAATGTAGGGACGTGTTGTTGCATTGGGTCGAATGGGGTTTCGAATATATTATCAATAATAGATGGGCCCGGTGCGTCCTCTGTCTGTTCTGCAGGTTGGTTATCATGTTTATCAGCTGCATCTTCCTGCTCTTCGGGTATAGCAGGTGGAAGCCACATTTCATCGCCGTTTTTCGTGGGTTGCTGCTCAAAAACATCGTCACTGGTATCAATATCACTATCAAGATCTGAAAATGACATCCCTGGCATCGAAAACGAACGATTTGAAGTATCCGACAAACGATGACCCTTCCACATCGGTCGTTTCGGCGACGTCAGCATAGCAGTGCTTTCCGGGCTTGATGGCCGCGACAGCTCGCTCTGGTCGACGACATCGAATATAGATGAAGGCTGGTATGCCGAAATTGGAGAACTGGCCAGTGATGATATTCCAGATGGATGAACGGAATAGCGTTGCGAAGAAGACGACGGAGGAATCGAGACGGACGTCTGAGACATAATAGTTGACACAGAAGATGACGAGGGATGGGCGTGGTGGTACGACGACCTAGGACTATGCATTCCCGATGCCATAAGCGTAGGTCGTCGTTTCTTCTGTCGACGTATAGGCTGTTTCTCTTTCTTGGAACTAACCGACGACGAAGGCGAATGATAATGATGATGCACATGAAACTCTTGCGACACCGGACGAGGCTCTTTCGCATTGAGTTCCTGGTCTAGTCGCGACCCTTGCGGTCGTGGCGGTTGGTCGGCGTCTGCACCAACCGGCTGATGATGCATGATCTGCTCTCGCAGATTCTCAACTTCCTGATTTGAACTCTCCAACAACTCCCTCAACTCGACAATACCCATTTGCAGATTCGCATTGTCCTGCAATATATCGCGCACAAACTTCGACACAACCGGCGTCGCCGTATTGCGGTTTCGATCCATTACGGCCGACGCAGCAGCAGCACCCTTGAGACGACCAGCGGCACCATCCAACTCCCTCTCCACAGCCCGTCTCCGTTCCATGCGCTCAATAATCTGTGCATGCTCCTCCCTCTCCATCCTCGCCTCATACTCCAACCGATCCAATTGATCCTGTAGGTCACGCAACGTCGTCTCCGCCTTTTTCCATCTCTGCACCGCCGACTTCTCATCTTCCTGAGTGAGAATCAACTGCTGCTGCAACTCCATCTGCTCCGCCTCCATCTCATTCAACTGAATCTCCAAATCTGCTGCCCGCGCCGCCGAAGCAGCCAACGCCCTCATCTCCAGCTGGGTCTGCTGCAACCTCTCCGCCAACGTTTTGATTTCATTGTCTGACGTCGCGACGGCATTGTTGAGACGCTCCAATTGCTCGAGCAGGTGGCGATTCTCTTCGACTATGCGCGCATTCGCGGACTGGATTTCTTGCTTGTCGCGTTCCAGGCGCTCCATTTCGAGGAGTAGGTGGTTTCGATCGGCCTCGGCGTCGGAGACGTAGGTCTCGTGCCGTTGGAGGAGGGCCTGGAGGGAGAACGTTAGCGACATTTCACCTAGTCATCTGCGATATGACAAAATCGAACAACAAATTGTCACGAAGCGAACAACAGAGGCAAAAGTCCAGAAGGATAGAGGATACATACCTGCCCCAATCTCGCCGCAGTCTCTAAATCCTTCTCCAAATCGCCCAAAGCCACATTGTTATGCCTGAGGTATGCACAATCCCGTCTTCCACAGCAGCACTGCAGCGTACCTTTTTCACAAGAATAATTCCTACCAGAAGATGAAAAAGGAATAATCACATTCTCGGATCCAAGTCTGGCGGAGGTGGGAGGAATGTGCGTGGAGGTAATAAAATTCGCGGTCGGACTAGCGGTAGTGCTGCTAATAGTGGCATATCGGTCATGCATATCTTGGTCTCCCCCTCTTTCGTCGTTGGCATCGTTGGCATTCTTGGTGTCGTGGTGGTGCTGCAGGTCCATATTGGCAGGCCTGATGGCGTGTCTTTCCTGTCCACTCCCCCGTACCGTCTATCCCCTCGAGATGGACTGCGAGGGGATTCTTTCCCTCTTTCTTTCCTCTCTCTACTTTCTTCTAGGTTCGTGCGAATAGCGATAGCGTACTAAATGTAATCCTAGAATCGGAAATTAAAGATCCAAGAACGAGTTAGCACAATCGGGGAATGGGGGGACTGAGCAGGAATGTAACGCCTTTTTTACATACCGTCGGATAACGAAAGCAGACGCAAAAGCACGGGGCTGGGAGGTAATATTACCGTATTAGGGTGTATTGGGTGTACGTATCGGCACTATGACGCCATAGGATTCAGGCACCGCTGCCAGTTGGCTAGGCTAGCCTGATTGGGACTAGCGTGAAGATACAGCGTCTTGTGACTCCACTTCAATACTAGAGTATATGTATCTAGCATCACACTGATCTGTAGGGTAGAGTAGTAATAGAGTGAATTGAATAAGTATAATAGATATTAAAACAACCTAGTCGATCAGTTTAGATCATGCCATTCCCAAACACCTTGCGTTCCGGCCTGCTTCTTAACACAAAAAACTAGGGCATAAAGTCACTTCGGATATTGATGAATGCCCCGGTACCACCGTCTTCACCCAGTTCGCTGACTAAAACTTCGGTCTGTGAGTAGAGCGTTTCTAGAGCAGCGGTTGATGATTTTCCAAGGGAAACTGTCCACGTTAGTACTCTGTAAGATAGTCTTCTAGATGAAAAGACATACCTAATATAGCGGCATTCAAATCATCAGCCACTGCAACCCGTCCCGAAGTGTCCAAATAATGTCCATGAACCGAAGATCGAGGATCAGGGTACGCCACCAGCGAGAAAATGTCCTCGAGGTACTGTTTATCTCCTCCATATTCATCCGATGGATAATCCATGCGGAGTTGTTGTCCGTATTGCACGGCCTCGGTAAGCAGTTCGTGAAACTTGGCGGTGTCGTCTACTGTAGTCCTTGGTAGCTCTTCGGTGTCCATTCCTTCGCCATCCGAGTAGCCATCGTCAACTTCCATCTCTTCTTCTTCTCCTGTTTTTGCTTCTGTTGTTGCAGCGCTCGAGGAGTCGCTGCATTTGCACATCATTTCGAGGAACTTTCGACATCGAAGTTTGAACAAAATGTGAGGGTTGTCTTGCAGGACTTTGGGAAAGTATGCATTTGTATACTTTAATGCCTTGTCCACGTCGCCTTCAAGAATAGCGGCGCGGATTTCTATCTTCGTTAGTATTACTCAGTACAGCTTTGAATAGAATGACTTACTCTGTCGATTCGCTGTATCGATGTCCTCTCCTGGTTCATGCTGATACAGTGACCGCGACTGCCCATTCTCCAGAGTAACAGACTCTTCGCGCACTTCTTCCGCAAAAGTTCGAGCAGTCTCGTAATATCCTTCTTGAGCAAGAAACTGAGCCACCAGTTCCTGCAAAAGAGTGGCTTCGTCCAAGGGAGGTTGGAGATTGGCGGTACTCGTTTCGCTGATTTCGTTGAGAAGGGCGTGTTTTTCTTTCTACAAACTGTTAGTCGGACGTTTAGACGTACTTCAGAATAACGCACCTTGACCATCCCGTCAATGTCGAACATGAACGGCTGTTGGCCAAAATTGACCCTCACATGCATGCCATTGTGCCTCTTCATGCCAATAGACGGGTAAAAAGCTATACTCTTTGATGTCGGAAGATCCTTGAACGCGGTGCCTACAATTGTCAGCTTAATCGTAGACTATCGAGGAAATAAGGGTGGCGTACCAACTAATATTCCATTCTTCGTAAAAAACCCACTCCGTGTCGAAAAATTGACTCCGCAACCGATGGTATCATTAACACCATATATAGGACCAAACGGTCGACCTTGGCCTTGATTCTCGCCGACAAAAGCTTTACCGTCGTCTCCATGGTACGCCCACGACTCGTTATCCCAGCCGGGTAACCTTTCCAACGACGCTCTAGACGATGAGAAACCGATGGCAATTACTCTACATATCGAATTAGTTTAATTCCACAACCGAGGGGAAATACATACGCATCCTTCGGTTTAACCAGTATGGTAGCTTCATAATAGTATATCCCAGATTCACGCGGCATCGGAAAATCCGCCCGTACAGACGCCGCCTCATGATCCGGTTTGTGCACATGGCCCATATACCGCACCTCCAAGCCATCATTCGTCAAATCAAGCCCGTCATGTCTATCACTCTCGTTCCAGCGAGATGGTAACGGTTGTGGCTTATCCTCCAGAGCGGCGGCGGCGGCGGTGGTGATGGTAGGCTCCTTCTCGACTATATCGTACGTCATCCCCCGATGCGACGGCGCCATGCGGTGGAGGTTCACATGGCTACTCGACGCGGAGAGTGATGGCTGTTGCTGCTGCTGTTGTTGGAGAGGTTCGCGTTGAGTAGCTGCTAGCTTTGAGCGTCGGGCAGCTTCTAGTCGAGCGACGTATCGGGAGTTTCGGAGGTATGACGGGATGAAAAACGAAGGATCATAAAATGGGGATGATGGTGAGGCTGTAGAAGAAGATGACATCAATAAAGCTGGCGATGATGTGGTTGCTGCTGGTAGACCTGTCGGAGCAGGACTTGTTGCTGCACCGGCGTATTCGGGGATGTTGGCGAACTGCCGGGAATAAGGAGGAAGGCCGCTGGACCTCCTCCATCCGGCGCTCGTAGCGCCGTAGTTCATCTGCATGTCTGCATCCGTGGCAGTGACTGAAGTTGGATTGCGGGTGGAGTTGGTCGTTGGAGGTGATGTATGCGGGGAGGGAGTAGACGTAGTGGCGGCGGCGGTCGTAGAAGTGGTATCAATGGTAGCGGCGAAGTTTTCCGTATAAAGAGGGATATGAAAATTCAAATGACGGGAGAAAACAGCAGAGGAAGATGGATCGGGATGGTCGTTGGCAGCACCAGAGACGACTGAAGCATAAGAGAAGCGACGAGGAGCGGACGGCATGCTGGGCAGGAGCTCCACTGCGGATCACTGGACTCTAGACTACGTACACTCTACTTAACCACGACACTGAATCATACCCACCTTACTATATAGTTACTACGACAAGGATGCAGTCAAGTATTGATTGCAACTCCTCCTCCGGATAACAGGATCCGTTCGTCTTCGTTTTCACCGGTTACCGGTATCTGTTTGTCTGCTTATGTCGGCTTAGCAAGGACACTCGCGTGATCAAGCGTAATCAAGCAGTCTCGTTTATCTTGACCAATAGATTGTTTCTAGATTCGCATATATATCTGACAGAAAACAGACAAATACTCAACAATACAGACAAATCACATGCAGCAACGAGTCGCCAACGACCAACAGCACAAGAATGCTGGTCCAGTGTCTGAGTGTAGGTATCAGTGCATATCAGATGCGGGGAAGTCTCCCAGTACAACATGTGTATGTATAACCTGACCTGACTACCAGGCCAACAACTATTCCGGGTCAGCAACGTGGATAATAGCCTTGCCAAAATTCTTTCCTTCCAACATATTCACAAACGCTGTTCCGGCCGAGTCAATTCCCTCGTCGATATGTTCTTTGGTCTTGATACTGCCCTCAACGAGCCACTTCAAACTGTCAGCTTAATCACCCGGAAATTCACCCGGAACTGCGTAGAGGCATAGAACTAACCTGCGGAACACGCTCGTTCCTCTCCTTGATATATTTAGGACCAAAGTCCGGATCAGTAACCAAAAACCCCTGGAATCGGATGCGCTTTGGGACGATGTGTGTCAGATTCTTGATGGGGTATCGATCCTCTATTCGATCAGGTCAGTCTAATCCTCCAACCAGAAATAAAAAGAACTTACCAATTGGTAAATTATATTGCGACACCATGCCAGACGCAACTACACAATTAGCATCTTTCTTCAATATTGAACAGGGACAGCAAGAAGAGAGAGAGAGAAACATACCGATCCGCCCAAAAACATTCATACACTCAATCGCAGCCGCCAACTGCTCCCCTCCCACATTCTCATAATAAATATCCACTCCATCCGGCGCAAGTCTCTGCAACGCCTCCAGCACCGAAGCCTCCTTCTTATAATTAAACCCACCATCAAACCCCAACTCATTCACAATAAACTCCAATTTCGCATCATCGCCCACACTCCCAATAACCCTAAGCCCTTCCCTTTTTGCGATTTGGCCAACAATCTGTCCCACCGCGCCCGCCGCGGAAGATATAAAAATCGTCTCTCCCTTTTTGGGGCGTCCAATCTCATACAAACTCGAATAAGCCGTTAGACCCGTCATACCCATGACACTCAAAAAATTCGATAAGGGAAGATTGAGCGGGTTGTCAATTTTATTGATGTATGGATGCTGAGCCCCTTCCTGGCTTAGGAGGCTGTACTCTGCGATATCGAAGATGCCGAATAGGATATCGCCGGCGCCGTACGTTACGCCCTTGGATGTGGTGATACTCTTCTGCCCGTCGTCGGAGAGACGCAGGACTTGCACCAAAGCATAAGCGCTGATGGGTTTGTCGATTTCGAAGGGGGGTGAGTAACTGGCTCGTGTGGGAGGGCGCATACGGCCTCTCATATAAGGGTCGCAGCTAAAGTAGAGGCCCTTAACGATTGCTGATCCGGCAGGGACATGTTGATTCAAGTCGAACTCTGGGAGGGACTCGACTTGAATGTGTTCGCCCACCACAGGGTTGTGGGTGGGCAGCTTTTTGTAGATGAGGGCTTTGTTGGAGACCATTTTGCTGTGGATTCTTCAAGTATATACAAAGTGTGGTAGATGTATACCTAGGTATGGTTACAAGGAGGTATAGAGGCGAGACAGTCTTTATATACTCTCCAATAAACAAAGGAACTCCGTCGTAGTTTACTAATCCAGCAAATTCTGCTCTGTAAACATATACTAGATTGAACACCCCACTACCATCATCTGTGTTACGGTCAAAGATTCTGGGATGCCTTCCCGATCCGTCCATATGGCCGAGTAACATTCGAACCCACGGCGGATGTGTTACTTTAACGAGATATGTCCGTCTGTTACGAGAACTTACGACATACTGATTCTGTCTATGATTTCCGGTTGAAGAATGAACAGCAGATTCAAGATTGACGGATTTACTGCGATTACGTATGCGGCATATTCGTGATTGCGTGACCATGTGGCGGATAGGGTTATTTTATACAATGGAATACGTAGTAGTTTTTTCTTGATTATTATATTATACAGTTCATCAACCTAGAAGACCCAACAGACAGATTGACAACCGCGCCATAGTAAAACACAAACAGCAAAGTAAAAGGCTGATCGATGCAAAACATGAACCGTATTCCGTACACCACCATAGAAAAGCCGATAACAAGTAAGGTAGTGAGTGCTGTAGAAGAGAAAAAAGTAATGTACAAGAAGAAAAATAGTGTGATAAGAGAATCATTCGCGGAAGCCAGCGCGAGGATGATAAGTATCGTGGCATGCTCAATGAATTGCGAAGGCTAAGCAGTCATCGCAATAACAGGCGCCGGAGATTGTGCCGTACTAGGAGGCAGCGACGAGACATCGCCCGCATTACTCTTCTCACTCGGCACAGCACTACTCATGAGGTTGGCTTTGCTGACGCTATCGCTATCTCCATTGACAGCAGCAACCGCAGCAGGTGTAACGCCATTCGCTTCTTCGACACCACTCGAATCGCCTGGTGTTTGCTGTTGAGGAAGTGGCTTGGGTGTGTGCCAGCTCGACAATCCCCAGACGACGCCGGTGAAGCTCTTGAGTTGGAACGGCTTGCGTTCCCATTTGCGACATGGTGCACCGGTGCGATCGAGGGCGCGGAGACCGGCGTTGATGGCGCCTTGGTTGGCTTTGGGACCGAGTTTGTGGCCTGAAGGCATGAGTTTGGTGCTGTCGGCAGTTTTGTCATCCCTATTAACGATTGTCAGCAAGTATGCACAAATAAAATAGCAATGGAGAGAGGCGTACAGTTTCAACTTCTTTCTGGCAGCACTAGGCCTGCTTCGAGGTGCCTTGGGAGCATCGCCAGTCTTGTCAAGAGCTCTCTTCGTGCCCCTCGCGCTACCAGCACCATTCCCCTTCTTCGCCTTCCCGCCTTCTGTGGCTGCAGGAGCAGGCGTCGAAGCTGCGTCGGAAGCATTGTCGAAAGAGGAAGCTTGAACTGCTTCACCGCTGGTGGAAGATGGTGGTGACGAGGCGTCTTTGACTTTGACGTCTTTCTCGTCGACGGCTGGGCTCTCGTGAGGGAAGCGGCGGAGGACGGTTGACGAGAGCTTGAGGACGACTGTCCGGCTGGGTGGTGTGGTGTTTTTGGGTTGTGTAGGCATGATGACTCCTAGTCTGTTCGTCGGTCGGTTGATTACTCAAAGTCGATGGTCGACTTTCAGTAACGTGTTTATGTTCTGCTTCAAATATTCGAGGAGTAGTCGACACAATATTCTGGAGTGCGTGCGATAATTAATAAGGTGTTGGTTGAAAATCCAACTGATGTCGAGCGGTGAGGCAGCAGCAATGCAAAGGTCAAGGGGCTGACTGGTCGATCTGTCACGACGAGGCAAAGTGGTCGGAGGCAAAGGCGCGGCGGTGGAGAGAATGTGGCATAGTCCGCAGATGGAAATTTGGTGGTGATGATTTTGGCAGTGAGGGTGGTGATGGGGATGGCGAAGAGAAAGAGGAAGAGGGAGGATGGGAAAGAGATGGAGGGGGACGGGAGGGCAGGGACGGATGGCGTGTCGGTTTCATTGTGGTTTGGATTTTTTCCTTTTTATTTTTTTCGGTCTCTTTGGGTTGGGATCGTTTAGATTAGCAAAGAAGGCACACGAGAGTTGCGCAGATTTCTGTCAGGAGACGCTGCGTATGGTAATGTTCCGTCACAGGCACGTATCGATCGCCGGACACAATAGGAGATGGTCTGTGTAACGCGTAAGCGGGTGTATGGTAATATACGTCCCAGCCACTCTTCTTGCCTCTCTTCAATCAGCATACGCATTTCTTACATTTCTGCTTTCTTATTAGTCTACTTATAATTCCCATTTAAATATATTTTGTTCTATTCAAAGCATTACTCAATATTCAAACAATGAATGCACTAGTCATGCCGTCCGTTTCTGATTTGACTGATTCGACTGATTCGACGATTTGGCCCGATCCACAGCCAGTCACACCCTTGCGAACGAGAAAGCAGAAGCGATTGACCGTGCGAACCAAGAAACTTCCATGTCCATCCACTACATCCGTCCGTATCTAGGGAGTATGATCCATCCATTGCCGGCGCCGCTCACCTCGGATGTCTCGGTGTCATCATTTTGCCAACAATGCCGTGTCAGTGTAGCATACGGCTGAAATATATTCAGCTGCGAATTTCAAGGTGTAATTTACTAATCGATGTATACTCCGGCACGTAAGTTACCACGTAGAAGTTATATGCGTCATGATAATATTGCCTCTTTGGGAGGAACTCTACTTATCAACAACGCATTGTACGGGGTTTGTGATGTGTAGACTAATTACGAGATGATCACTCGGTTCTATCACATGGTATCAGATCATGTATATCATGTATAAGCTCTAAATAGTGCGCTTAGCAAACACCGTACAAATAAAGAGTATTTTCTATCGTACTACGAATCTACATGACCGGCCCTACGTCGCTGCACCTGAGCCACCGCTTCTTGAACCTCAGGCGCATTCCGCACACTCCCCACAACCAGTCCCTCCTTCATCCCTCGCCGCAGCACCGACACACTCTCCTGATCGCCCCGGAACGGACTCAACGACAGATCCAAAAGCCGCGAAGCCTCAGTATCCGTCATTCGTGATAACTGAGCTACTTGGCCTAGCTGTTGAAGTGTTTCCGGCTTTAATGCACCTGCGCCGGCGCCTTTCGCTGACGAAGCTGATCTAGGAACGTACAAAGGCGTGATTTGCGAAATGAAAATGTGCACTGTAACAGATACTCGGCGCGCAAGTGAAATGATTTGAAACGGTAAGAGGTACAACACCGGCGCAGTTTTGGTTTTGGCGAGTCCGAGATATGGTCGGATCAGTGCAGGTATGTAGTCTGCAGGTATAACCAGCGAGAATGGTTGAGTCACAAGGACCAGTTCAAGAGCGACCATAGCAGCAAATGTATAGAACCGCCACTGTCGTGAAAATTAGCAGCAATTTTCCAGCCCAGAGATTAGAAATGACTCACATATCGTCCCCATGATGACCAATAAACCCAATTAACCACCAATATAGCTCCCAATCCACCAATATACTGAGTCAACGCTTTCTTCAGACCTGCATACAGATAATCCTGCGCCGTCTTGATATTCCTCCACTCATTCACCTGCGGCCCAAATCGGTCATATGCAAACCGCACCGACGGATCTAGCAACGTATCCTGCGCCTGCTTCAAATACATAAAAAACCCGTCCGACAGTGTCGTCGTCGTCTGCTGATTCAGCTTATCAGGATGATGTTGAGCGGCCAGCCGCCGAAATCGAGATTTGATAGTTCGCTCATCAGCCAACGGCGAGACACCCAGCACGCTATAAAAGTCCCCTTCGGTTCGGACTTGGTAGAAGCTTTCGTAGATTGTGTAGAAGAGGTAGAGGGTTACGACGAAGATGAAGATCCGGCGACGGTGTTTGTCGAAGCGCGGTGTGCCGGGTTGAGGTCGTGGACCGCCGGCGCGGATGGTGAGGCCATAATAGACGCTTTGGAGGATTGAGGTCACGTACTACTTGTTGTTAATATTCGTTCATTAGTTCTAGCGCTTGAGATAGAAGACATACGCCTGGTAGAACGGCCCAGCCGATATAAGATAACACGCTTGACATGATGTCAGGTAATCCAAAGGTATGATATCAAAAAAGAGAGTAGTCGCCAAAAATCAACATATCTAGAGCACAAATATTATAGACAGATAAGTCCAAGAATTGTTTCAAGTGTCATTGTTCATGTTTACAACAGATAGTTATAGCTGGCACTTCGGACTATAATGACTGTATCTCCGCCGCGACTCACCGCCTTGTACCCAGCTTCTTTCTCCAATCGGTCATTTTTTCTGCCGCTTTTTTTTCTTTCCTCGAACGAATCTGAATCAATCTTCAAACAAAAAGATCTAACAACTCGACAAATCGTCGAGCAATTCAACATGTCCACCGAAACAGTCCTCCCCGAGAGAAAACGCAAGCACAAAAACAAAGAACATGAACCCTCCAAAAAGCGCAAAAATGCCGCTACAACAACAACCTCCGACGACCTCGTCGACATACCTTCCACACCCGAGCAGAACAAAAACATAGCAAAAGATCGTCAACAAGTCGTCTCAATTACCGATGCCGCAAAGCAAGATGCAAGCTCGCCATTCCGTCTTATCAATGCGACCATGTACGTACCGCTTTCGCCTATATCGATTTCTTCGACGCATGCCTCCGCGTCACTTATTGCGGAACACTTGGCGCCGTTACTCTTGACGTACTACCCTCCCTTTCAGGGCGTTGTGTTGGCGTACTCCAATGGTTCGATTTCTGAAACTCCGCCTGTGCGCGGTCAAGTCCATAGCTCCTCTTCTTCGTCGCAACCTGATTTCGATAATCCGAAGCCATTGACTCTTGCGCTGACCGCTAATGAGTATGGAGTTCTCTACTTATATCTTACGGCTACATTTCTGGTTTTTAGTCCGCAAAAGGGGCATGTTTTGGAGGGATGGGTCAATGTTCAATCTGAGGGGTTTGTGGGTGCTATTGCGTATAATTTGTTCTCTGTGGGGATTGAGAGGAAACGAGTTCCCAAGAGCTGGAAATGGATTCCGCCCGGTGCGGATGATGAGGAGGGCGATGCGGCTGGTGATAAGAAAAAGGGATACGTCTCTGCTACTTCCGGTGACGAGGATGGTGCTGCTGGTAGTAATAAACCAGCCTTTGACGCTGAAAAGGAACATTTTACGCCTCTGCCTAAGAAGGTTAGTCGCCAACCTATTAACCTGCTCGACTCGGATACGAATATGCTCGGAGAAGAGTTTGGCGAATATGATGAGGAGGAGGACGATGAATCGTCGAATGCGACGGGTTATTTCCAGAGTGTTTCTGGGCATCGTGTTCGAGGAACGATTCGTTTCCGTGTTCGAGATGTAGATGTTATTCCTGGCGCGGATCCGGATCGTGGGTTTTTGAGTATAGAGGGTACAATGCTTTCGCCGGAGGAAGAGGCAAAACTGGAGGAAGAAGAGCGCAATGGACCACTGCCAGCTTCTAGACAGCGTGATCCTTATGCCATGACCGGAGGAGCATCACAATCAGCTCCTTCGCAGAGTCAGACTTCGCAAGTCGAAGTTGCAGAGGTTCGATTGCCAGAGACAACAACCTCCCCAGCATCAGCAACAAAGGCAAAGTCGGGATCGAAAGACGAAAAGAAGAAAGAAAAGAAAAAGAGCAAGGATAAATCAAAGTCCAAGACGAAGGAAGTTATAGAGTTATAGTTTTATGAAGTTTGGAAGAACGGTGTTAGGGGTCATTTTTTTCGAATCCTGTTTGTGTCATCGTTGTTTATTGGCCTATGAAAATATTGTACATATTTTTCTATACAAAGTTCATGAAAGAAAGCTGGAATGGTAGTATCTCCACAAATCCATTGCATACATGGGTCACATTCATGGCTACGAGATGGCATCAATCATTATGCTTTTTATGGAGCGGTCACTCTCTGATATGGCGACTGGGCCAATGCCTTCACCTGGCACTGGATAGCCACAGACTATATTGCTGCAAGGTTGGATGTTTTGGCTTGAAGTCAATACGTTCGTCCCGCGAAAGTCAAGGGGATCCTCAGGCAATATATTCCGCAGATTGTGTGGACGAAACGACACCGTTTTTTTCTCAACGGTAACATGGGGCATCCCGCGCGGTCTCTTGGAGGTCGATACTCGTGATTTTCATCGAGCTGGATAAAAGATAGAGGAGTCCCTCTGCTTAAAGCAGATCGAGTGGATTGAATAGGTAATCAACCCTTCCACTCATCCAAGATCTGAACAAGCCTTTCCAACTCTCTCTGCGCAGCTACCAAATCCCCCGCATATCCCTGATGATTATAGAAAGGATGACTCTCTTTCCTGCCAATGGCCATCAAGAGATTGAGTACAAGCAGGACATTTGTCATATCTTCATGATTGAGTGTTTCCGTCAATAATTCAATTGCTTTGGACTGCACGGCAAAATCGCGTTGTTGCGCTAGTTCGAGGTAGAGTGGTGGTGTGGCGAAGGGTTTGCAGATTATTTTTTCGAGTTCTTCTTCTTCTTCTGTTGCTTGAGGGAATACAAAATTACTCCTGAGCAATGACAAGACTCGTCCAGCATGCGCATTGAGTCTAGGTGACGATGGTTTCTGACCATTCAGTAATTGCATACTACTCCTAACCAGAGCAGAAAGTGTCCAATGTTGCGCAAACAGTAGTGCAGTATGATATCTCACCAGCCCTTTCGCGCCGCTAGGCTGATTGTATGAGGACGTATCCAGAATCTCTTGAAAGGATGATCGCCAAAATGCAACTTGTTTTGCTAACAATGTGACCTCTGTGTGGACGAAAGTTGGGAAATGATGATTCTGGTCGATGGTGGTAATAGAAACAGGAGGAGGAGGAGCGTGACAATCAAGCTTCCTATTCACAACTATGAATCGAAAGAATCGCGACTGAATCGTCTCGAGAGCGTGCTGGGCTTCGATAGCATTTTGAAACTGAATCGTTATCATGGGGCCATATGTCATTGTCGTCATATCTTCAGGTTCGCTATCATTCAGATATGCGGAAGGCAGTCTGTCATCAAACAGCGTAGCTTGAAGGCTGATTTTTGAAAATACTTCTAGCAAAGAGGCAAAGTCACCCGAAGATTGTGATTGTGACGTCTTCTGTTTTGATTTCATCCATGAGTTCAAGATTTCCGACGCCGCTCTGAGATGCGTCTTTGCATCCTCGAGTTTGCCGATTGATCGAGCGGCACCGTACAATATCGCAATGCAGATCAAGATGACTTCTCGCGAGAGTGTAGGCACCGGCGTAGTGACAATGTATTGTCTCAGAAGTCGTAGCGCATTGTTGTAATCTATTAACGGCATCATCTGAAGCGAATATTCGTCGTCAATACTACCTCCGCCCGTAGTATCACTGGTGCATTCCCGCGATGGATTATAATAGCGAGTAATGCAACTATATGCTATCATACATTGGCGTATCACAGGCTCGTGGGCACTCCATTGTAACACAGTGCTGGTCCAGAACCCGGTTTTGGGGTATTGAGATAACACTTGGCTTGTCGTCGCGCAGTAGTAGTGAAGCAGTTGCTGGTCGCGACGGGATCCTGAGATCCGGAAGGGAATAGAATACTCCGTTAGACTCGCATGGCTTTCGTCCAGCGGCATCGTATGGGTATCGTATTCTTTCCGTTCGGGGCTATCACCATCCCCCGTCGAAGATGAATCGCCCGTGGACGACGACGAGGAAGAAACATCATCATTCTTGCTGAGGCCGCCCTTTTTTGAACGGCGTGGGCGGTCTTTGCCTTTGCTTGTTTGATATGATGATTGATACGCTTGAAATGTGTTCGTACGGAATCGGAGGTCTACTTCGTCGCGGTAGCCGGGACATGATCTTCCTTTTCGGAGACAAGGCGTGCAGTGAGGACGGAGGAGATCGCACTACTTGTCATCTTAGTTGCTCTAGTCAGAGGATGTGGAAAGAGTCGGCTTACCTTCGTCCGTCGTTCGCGACAGGCATGACAATCGCGGCTTGGCCGGCCGACATTCGGCATGATGGATATTGTCGATTCGGCGATTGGGCTTATATATATTTTTCGGAGAGCGAAGATAACCACGAATAGCCAACATCAGTAGAAAAGCGCAAGACTGTCACGATGGAGTCCCCGCAGAGATCAAATGAGGGCTACATTCATGCAACTACCAATTATATAGTTCACATGCCAAACAATTAGTTACCTATGCCTCATCCTTGTCTAGGACAAAGAAATCGGCTGCTTCGGCATGAATATGATTGATGCATCAAATAGACCCCAGCAATCCAGGATGACCCTCATTGTACTAGCTTGACTGGAAATGAAGAGGATTAGCCTGGAGCTACAAACTTGAGGGCGACTAAACCGTTTTTGTGTTAGGGTTATACTATGACTATGTCCCCAGATGGCAGTGCTAAAGTTCATCAAAACACGGCCCTTCGGTCTGGAATAGTGAGGGATAATGGACGAGACAGTTCTGCCGACTATGTGCCATTCCTCAGCCTCTTCTTTTGTATCACCAGGTGGACTGTTTCTTACATGACTCCACCAGGATTGGCACTGCTCTGTTGATCCTTCATTACACACCATTTCCGTCGTCACACCCGCACAGCCTCCAACCAATTCTTCATCACCTCTGCCACATCCTCAAGCGAGAAATGAGGAAAGAGGCATCGGGAGAAATCGACGAATTGGTCCCGTTGATATTTGTTGATTAACGTGGAAAGACCCTTCATTGGTGGTATGCCCGGTCATGGTGGGTATATGGTAGTAATTATTTGACAGCCAAGTCTCGATGGGACGTCGGACAATCAGCTCCTCATCAACCACAGGCTGGAATGCCCACCTTAACGAGCTCCTGTAACTTTCGAAAACAACACTCTGCACTTCAACGATCTTCTCGATGGGTGTGCAGCGCAGAAACGGAAATATGGAAGCTTCAGGTGTATCTGTAGGACAGCCAACATGCTGTAAAAATTCCCGAGACTGATCTGCATCAAATCGCAGCACTACACGAGATGTAGGTGACCCGTATTCGAGCATAGCACGATTGAAAGGTCCTGGTTGCGTGTCACTGTGTCGTAGAATGTGGTACCCAATCTGAAAACTATTGTGAGAGCTCAGAATCAACAAGGCTCGGAGGTTTCAGCATACAGACAGCAGAGCCTCCCACCAAAGTCACGTTCCCTGTCCCCTCCAAAAGCGGTGATGTTCTCTTGAACATATTCGAACAGCATTATTTGGTCCCATAGTCCAAGGTTCAGAATACCGTCTTCTGCACTTAGTCGAGAAGGGAGAAATCGAAGCACGCTGAGGCGATAGTTGAACGAAACCGCCACAAACGGCTCTTCAGACCAGGAAAACAAATGACGCCGTATCGTGCATCGAAGCGGTGCCGCGATTGAATGCACCTCCATGCACGTAGATCATCACAGGAATGGGGCCTTGTTGTTGTTGGGTTTTGGACGCCTGGCGGAAGACATTAGCCGTCAGTCAATCTTCACTGCATGCAAGTGAATCAGCCCCGGAAGTAGTTGGTGATTTGCAGCCGTACGCAGAAGGCCCATAATGGCTATCATCAATAATGTCCAAGGAATCGCGCACTTTAACTGGACGTCCCAAGCGACGGTCTCTAGTTGGAGACAAGGCATAAGGAATGTCTCTGAAAGCCTCAACAGTACGGTTGGTGGCAGCAGTTTGCACTGTCCCTAACACGATTCTTGACGAAGTGTAATTGCCGGACGAGTGAGCTCCTCGAGTTCCATGACCCTACAACAGTAATGGCAGACCAATATGGGCCGTTTGCTTTCTTGGTCCAAACGATCCCTGGTAGCGAGTAAGTCTCTGATACACTTGGCGGAAAGTGATTGCATAGTCAGACCCCGAAGTCACAAGCTATCTAGTTTGCCACTGCTAGTCTGATTGATGTCAAGACTTGGTCGGATATTCCACTTGCAGCTAGGAATGCATATCGGTAGGTAGTTACAGGAAAGAGCGAAACCCGACTCAAAGAAACCGCCAACGAACCTCGGAGCTACAACAGGCCCAACAGCATGCTCAGTGCTTATGACTTGTGACTTGTGTCGATTGGTTCGATAATGGATTTATTCGCTTCGAAGATTTACATAGAAGTATCATGAGTATTTTTTTGGGAGGTGTAAATCAGCAAATGAAGTCCGTTTCTTGTCTGACATGACACTGCAATACGCTGATTAGGGCTATTTTGCTTAAATGTATGGGAAACGGAGACTCGAACGTAGATACAACAGCTAACACGCACCGAAGACGCATCCTTTATTGCGGGAATCTGTAGCAATACGTAGTCCCTATGGTTGCGCCATACTAGAGATATGGCGTGTGCTTCCCCTTCTTTATACATGATAGCGGAAAGATTTATTTTCATCCGTAAGACCTTCCCACCCATGTTCCACACCAGGCTTGCCATACTTCTGATCTCGTATGCTATTTTGCCTCCGCATGGCAAACCGGAAGACTTGTGCGAGAACAGCGCAGATGCTGAAGGAAATCACCAAAGTTTCAAAACCGGCGTTGTAACGAGGAGCATCATTTCTGCGAAAGATTAGTCCAGGAAACGGAGTTTAATATATGCTATAAAGATCATCGACGTACGCGCTAAACGTCAGGGATCCAATGATATTGCCTAAAGCAAACCCTACAAAATTGCCAGCAGCCATAGTAGCTTTCTTGGTGTGCCCGGCGACTTTTGGGGTACCCATCGCGCTGGATCCAGGCAAAGGAAATGAAGTTAATCAGGTAGTAGCCGACGATTCGCGCTGCTCTTTGTGAAGCCGGTAATTTCCAACTGCGAAAATGTGAGTCTAGTGGAGGGCAGTAATAACAGTCAAAGACAACTCACATCATGCATAATGACTACAAGGGATCCTGCGGTGACAAGGTGCAGGCTGGCTTTGGCTGGCTTTGGGCAATCTTCGGCCAAGGTAACCAGAACTTAGAATACACATAATTGTAAGTCGGACATTACAAGAGGGTCTAGCTCACTCGTCGGGTATGACTGCTTTGAGACTGGACGAAGTGTTCACGATTTGTGGAGTATTCGTGCACTGTTCTCGGTGATTATGCTACTACCATATATTCTGGGGTGTTTGCCCGTAAGGTGCATGTCTCCCATGTGATACTTACCCCTGATGACGATTTACTCAGCAGATATGGTCATTGTTGTCGTTGAAATTACCGGCGAAAGTTCAAAGGTTGATACAGCCTTATGTAAGAAGCTGGGAGGAATCTTGTTTGAGAGATTCATCGATCCAACATTGACGCCAAACAATCAAGCAGAGGGTGCTATGGTATATACCCAAATGGGCACCTGTGTCGAGTGGAAGAATCCTGTCTGTTTTTCGAAGGCTGGAGATTCGAAGCTAGATTTCTCCATGACAAAATGACGATCTTCTGTATACAGTTTAGTCGAGGTTTATCAGGAAATAGATGGAAGAAAGTCAACATACGGCAAGCCTCGAGAAAAACTCCGAAAGTATCTTCATTCCGAATAGTTGCCGCTATCACGAATTGTTTCACGCCGTGTGATGAGAATAGAAGAGATATTGCGTCAACGAGGAGAGGTATGATGACTTTGTCGTAGGTCTAGGTAGAGTTTAGTCAAAGACACTTCATGTTCGTAGAAACATGGACCTACCAAATCAGCACCGAATGCAATATCAAATTTCTCCTCTGTGCCATCGGCAGATAGCGGCTCGCCCCATAACCACTGCCTCCCTTGAATGGCGTCCCTCCCTCTGATGAAACCATTCTGTTCTAGACAATGCCCATTAAAGACATCAACCAGTTTCGCATTTCCGTCAGTCATAAGTACTCTCTCGGCACTCAAGAATCTTTGACATAGTAGCGAAAGGAAGCCAGTCCCAGCGCCAAGTTCTACAACCCTCTTGCCTCGAACTGATACTGGTGATGATCCATCAAAGGAAATCGAAGAGAGATATGTGCCAAGATGTAGGGCAGCTTCCCAAGTACGGAACCCCGTTGAACCAGATCCGTAGATCAAGCCTCTTGATTCGTATGTCGTTATTTGCTTTCTTTCTTGAGATCCATCTTGTGGAACGGTATAAGAGACGAAGGAAAGCTGTGGCTCTGCTGTATCTAGTGATGATGTGGAGGTGTCCTCTTGCATCGGTCGGGACATGAGATCAGTCATGGTCATCATCAAAGGCTCAATGATTTCCTACAGTGATCGTATTAGCTCTGTCTAGTATACATAGTTTCGCGGGTTTAGATACATGGGAGGGCTACATACATCCTCCTCAGGATCCCATTGATCGTCATTTTCGATCACGGCAATGAGCTTCTTCAAAACCCTTAGTCGATACGTAGCTGGCGGTATGACAGGAGTAAGAAGGTTTTCATTGAACATCTCATTGTAGATGCTGTTCTGCGTAACGGGGTTCTTGAGGGCACTGGATGGTGGTATGGTCAGGTTTCTTAGCTCCACCAGCTCAAAGTATTGCGCGATGAGACGCGAGACATCTTCTGTCCCTGCAATAGATGCCATCTGAAACTACCATCATCATGAAGGGCAAGATATAGAAAGTTGAAGCTGGGAAGGAACATTGACGGCCTGAAAAGGAAACATCTGATTATGTAATACACGCATGCACTGCTATTGGCTCGTCAGCCAGAACTACCGCCCTAAACTACTTCCAGCACTAGCGCGGCTAGCCGAGCGCCAGCCCACATGACTTTTCAACCACCGCACGAAAATTGATTTGTGTGCGTTGAAGCGATTAGACAGCGAACCCGCCAACATCCACCCTCCGCCAACTTTTTTCTGTGTTGTCGTCGGAAGCACTGAATCTGTTCTTTTTCGACAAGGACTTTTCGACAATCAGAAAATATCACCTTCATCATGGCCGACGCTCCTATCACCTTGCGGACGCGCAAGTTCATCCGCAACCCTCTTTTGGCCCGCAAGCAGATGGTCGTGTAAGCTATACCTTGTCCCTGTGATGCTGAAACAGTCTCTGTGTGTTCTTTCCGGATCTCTTGATATGCCTGGACGATTTTTGCGATGGATATTGCGACAGATATTCGGTGATCGATACGGACAGACTCGACAGACGATGGCAATTTCGAGACACGGCTGGAAGACTTAAGGCACGAGATACGATCGGATTGAACGAAGGAAAGAAAGATGGGAGCTTTTGATGTGACAACGACAACAGTGGCTTGGTATATATTGCTGGGTGATATATTCAGAATTGAGGAATCGTATCAGTTTCGGTCTCGCTGCCCGCATCAACTACAGTCTCGAAACCGCCGCAATCATCGCCAGCATATCAAGAAGGATTGAAGGAACAATGGAGACTGTTCCTTGCATCGACTTTGTGTGGAAAATTGAGTCTAACATATTTTCAGGGACGTCCTCCACCCCAACCGCGCCAACGTCAAGAAGGATGAGCTCCGTGAGAAGTTGGCCGACCTCTACAAGGCCAACAAGGACCAGGTCTCCGTCTTCGGTTTCCGCACACAGTTCGGTGGTGGCAAGTCCACTGGTTTCGCTCTCGTCTACGATTCCCACGAGGCTTTGAAGAAATTCGAGCCTCACTACCGTCTCGTCCGTATCGGTGCTGCCGCCAAGATCGAGAAGGCCAGCCGACAGCAACGTACGTTTTCCCTCTGCAGGCCCGACAACAGGATACTGACACATCATAGGCAAACAACGCAAGAACCGTTCCAAGAAGTTCCGCGGTACCGCCAAGACCAAGGGTCCCAAGAAGAGCAAGGACTAAATCATTCCTTCGCCGGGGTGATGATGGTGATACAAAAAAGGGCGTTGATAATTGCATTGAATTTACGAAATCTGGGAATAAATTACTATTCTTTTTATTGACTCCAACAACAAACATTACATTTTTTTATCCGAGTTTCAGATCTGTTCTTGTTATATTTTGGGGCAAGTTCAAGGCAAACAATGCATCGTTCCCTTTTTCTGTAAAGTCTGTTGTGTATGCACTGTGCAGTCTACGAGAAAAAGAAAAGAGCAAAAAGAATACAAAACCAGAATACCCTTCATTTCATCCCTCTTCCTCTTGATACATGTCGGCCTCGTCTTTACTGCCTCCATGAGATTCATACAGTAAGAATGAAGACATTGATCGATCTATTAATTGAAGTCTATCTCTACCAAACTGAGAATCTAGATCAGAAGGCGACTGCTGGTCATGTGACTTGATGCCTCAAAATTCAGTCGAAGGCCCGCTAACTATTGGCCGATTGGCTGTATCTACTATCCATCCCATATATTTTAACTTGCTTGTATTGAATATTTGTCAAATTTGAGTACCCCTTTTGATTGAGATATACAGCTCCTAATAGTATATACATATCGCATTAAAAATCTAGTTATCCGACATCGGATAATAGGATGATTAGTAGTACTACGTAGAAGGGATATTTAGTTACTTACACAACTTTGATTACGCTTTACCTAATACAGTAAGATACAATGCTTACTAACCATCTCAGCTCAGGTATTGGACATCGTGATTGGCCAACTCCTCAAATTTGGTTAGCCCTAAGGAACAACCAAACCTAATTGGGCATGTGGTAGTATTAGCCCGAAATCCCTCCGTCATCATCCATTCAGGCACAGACGATCATAATGTCTATTTTTTCTTTCTTCACGTAAATTTTCTCCATCGCTCAATTCTACTTTTCCCTCTCTTAATGAGAATCTGTATGAGAGCAATGGCATCATTGAACTGAGTCAATCACTTGTACGAGTCTTCAAGTATGACAAACTAAGCTACTACCTCGGCCTGTCGACATCAGAATCCAAGTTTCAATTGGTGCGTTAGCACCGTTTGAGCCGACTAGTTGTGAGCTTCAGCAGAGGCCTGCTTCAAAATGCCTTCCTGGACGAAGATCAACCCGAGGGTTGTCAAAACCCTCATTCGGTGCTGGGTTCCAGCATGGATAGGCGTGGTGTTGATGTTGATTCATCCGTCATTGCAAACAATTGGTCAGGCATCGTTTTTTATGGCGTAAGTCTAGAAGCGCTTCGGAACGCTGTTTTAAATTATGAGGTTACTGATTGATAGCATATAGAATGGTTCAGATGATGTGCCCTCCGGCCGGCATAGAAACAATCTTTATCTTCACGGTATTCTCTCTCTGGCTCGGTATGTTGCTTGCCTGGGGCTGGGGCTCTATCGTCATGAAAGCAGCCTACGCAGCGCGACCAACTGCAGACTACCAGGCTCAACTGCAACATATGCAACAGATCGCATCGCAACGCGCAAATCAATCCGGTCTGCCTGTTGCTACAGAGGCACAAGCTCTAGTATATGAAGGGTATATGCTGGATGCTCGTGTCTCTGCAGTCTTTTTGGTTCTCGGTATATTTTTCATCTACTGCGTCTCGCTTTTGCGCATGAAGAATCCCAAGTTCATCTTCACTCAGATTTTCGGAATGATCATCACCGATATCTATATCACAATCGGTCCCCTATTGCCGTCATTCAATGGTACTCTACCGACTTTGATCATTGAACCTGCCTCGATAGGTCTTGGTCTTGCTTTTGTCTCCTCACTTTTACTATTTCCCCAGTCTACGTCTCACGTCACCTTGGACGCAATGGAGAAAATTATAGATACGCTCAAGACCTCACTGAATACAACTCTGGAGGGACCGGTGGAGGAAAAGAAAGAAGCCCAGGTCCTCGCCGATCTAAACGCCACGAAACAAGGTCTTCTTGGTCAATGGAACGAATTGCAGCCAATGGTTGGATTTCTAAAACTTGATCT
Organism: Talaromyces liani; assembly: GCA_022814505.1. Lineage (NCBI taxonomy): Eukaryota > Fungi > Ascomycota > Eurotiomycetes > Eurotiales > Trichocomaceae > Talaromyces > Talaromyces liani. Next base: position 54,050 of record JAKLNL010000039.1, read on the forward strand.
TAGTATCGGCCGTTGGAACGACAAGGATATCACAAGCGTGGTGCAAGATTTGCGAAAGGCTTTTATCGGTACTACAAATCTTGTGAACTTTCAAATATCTCGACTTGGCGGTACCCTCCAGTCCCAGAAAGCCCTGGCGCTAGAACCAGCGACTAGTGATTCCTCGGAGGTCAACGGTGAAGAGGCCGAATCTGCAGTGCCATCGTTAAGAGAAAAAGTCAAAGATCACAAGGATATCGGATTTCATCAATTGAGCGAGTTCTCTGTATTTCTCAAAGCCATCAACGACTCGGATGGTGCTGAAATACGGAACGAGACTCTGACTATGCTGCATGAAAATAGCACGGAGGTCATTGAAGCTTCTATTGAAGCGTTGGATTCGGTCAAGGAATGTTTCCATACTGTAAACACTGCAAGAATGTTCAGTCGGCCATCCCGGGAGACTCAAGAGCAACACATTAAACGAAGCGAGACTGCCCTGACGAATCTACAGGCTGCGCGAGCTGCGTTTGTCGAAAAGACTACCGATCAGCTACTGGAGGCCAACGCCGAGTTATTTGATGACAATGGTAAGGTCAAAGCTATGAACACTCACCTGCGTCACCGTTTCCGTGCCGTAATGTTCGGAATGATTTACGAAGAACATATCCTCAGCGTCGTTGATGGCATTCTTCCTCTACTCGAAAACACCGCTACACACTACAAGGACAAGACTCGCACCCGGATTTGGTTCCCCGCTAGAATTCGATCCATCGCAAAATGGATATTCAGACGATCCGAAAAGGCGCCCGTTACCGCCGAGACCCCATTTGGGGACCCAGACGAGATTGTCGATCAGTCTGAAGTACTTCAAGACAAACTGGGAATTGCCAGGGGTATCAAGAAAAGACCCGGCTCGAAACTGGGGAGAGCCATTGGTAGTTTTTACCGGTTTCTTGTTTCCCCGGATTCACTCTACGCGATTCGCATGGTGGTAGTATCTATCGCCCTGGTGATCCCTGCCGTCATTCCTCATACAGCTGGATTCTACTACAGAGAGAGGGGCCTATGGGCTCTGATTATGGCTCAAACGACAATGCTTGCCTACATGGCTGACTTCACCTATTCAGTGATAGCAAGGGCTATTGGTACCGTGGTTGGTGGAGTACTGGGTCTCGTAGCTTGGTATATCGGGTCTGGTAATGGCGGTGGAAACGCGTTTGGTTTGGCCGCTAGCATTGGAGTGATACTCGTTCCGATCATATATGCACGCGTGTTCTTGCCTCGTCAGTTCATGATGCCGGTCATAATGGGTGCTGCGACATTTATGTTAGTGGTCGGGTACGGATATGATTATAAGTGAGTCCAGTCCCTAATTACGTTCATTTTTAGGACTCCGATACTAACAACGTTGTATAGCCATGTCGCATCGTATGGCTTACCAGGTTATGGATACACGATCTTCTGGCGGCGATTACTCCTTGTCCTCATCGGTCTTGCAGCCTCGATCATCGTCCAGATTCTCCCACGTCCAGTCTCAGCTACTCGACATGTGAGCCGCGCACTTTCAAACTGTATCCGAACACTATGCGACCACTACGCTCTCCTTCTCTCCTCACTAGGCGAAACTCACAACCCAGGCCTCCAAGACGTCGTGGGACAATTATCCATTCAACTATCCGCATCCCTAGGCGCACAGGACATGTTAATCGCACTAATCAAATTCGAAATCTCAACCACGAACTTCGACAGCGCCGCCCTCCGCAAAATCAAGACTCTCTGCCTAGAACTCAACTACTCCCTCGGCCGCCTGCTCTACATCACCTCCTCTCTCTCCATCGAATACCAAGAACTCCTATCCCGCGAAGTCGGTCTTCGCAGCCACCACGCCATCGGCGACGTCATGGCCGTATTGGGCGTAATCGAGCAATCCCTCAAAACTGGTGATGCGCTTCCAGAAGTGCTTCCCACACCTTTAGTAAAGAGATGTTTTGATCATTGGGTCAAAGCTGATATTGATTTGATTATGAGTACGAGTAAAGCGAAAGAGGAAGAATATCGCAAGTTTTGTACGGCGTTGAGTTCGTATTTGAGGTTTTTGGGGGCGGTGGATGATTTGGTGCTGGTTATGAAGGAGACCTTGGGAGAGGCGCATGTTGTGTCGAGGGAGTTGTTGCATCAGATTTGATTTACATTGTTGGCGTTTGTATATATTTGACTAGTCTTTTTGGGTAGAAGATGAAGGAGTATTTCGTGAAAGTGACTCGCCATCTGCTCTGGTGATAGAAAAGGACATATCCATGAATGTAATCCTAACAGATTCCTAAAGTCCCGTGTAGAAGTAAACTACGCGCTACGGACATTGAAACATGTAATGAATATTACGTATATGTCAGAGGGCGTTGAATGCTTTGTTTCCAGGGTTGTCAGGGCGCTCGTATCCTACATGACAGATTGACGGAAACGCCGTCTATTTGCCTTAGGGCTAAATATCTTTCAACCACGCCTGAAAACCTCTCAACTACCTCACCATATTGAGAACACACAGAATTTCCCTAAATCAACTTCAGGCTCACATCATGACTTACCCTGTGTGTTCAGACTACATGAGAACACCATGATGGACGACACGTCCATAACGAGCAAGGACAGGGGACTTACTCTAAAGCCCAGGTCTGAAGAAGACAACGATGTCAACATCGACAGCAAAGACGTGCAGGGCACAGATCAAAACTCAGCCAAAGACCCCGATCAAATCATCATCGAGTACTTACTGGCTTGAGTACCCGTATTTCGAGATCTGGTTGAAGTGCGAGATCGAGTAAGTTGGCCTCCCTCCCTCCCAAATCCCACGAGGTCGCGTTGCATACCACCAAATAGTAACTAAGATCTTGTTCCTTGTAATCTAGGGCTCTAAAAGCCACGAAGCGAATTCATTCTTCGCAAGGCAGCGCAAGACAGCCGACAAACCAACACACAATTCAACGCAGTATTTCTTCAAGATGATGCATTGGATAGCCATGGAGATACATAACTATACCGGGGCGTTGAAGATCACAACCGACGACGGTAGTCAAGAGTCTGGTAGAATACTAGACTTGTGTATGACTCCAGGTGGATTCCTCAATACAGCGATGAAACTGAATCCTGGCTCTGAGGCGGTGGCGTTCAGTTTACCTGGCTCAAAGGGTGATCACAATATTCTCATTGAATCTGTGGAAGGATTCGACGTCACGGAAACGAGATTTCTGGATATCACCATGCTCGTTGCTGATATCATTGGGTGTCGAGAGTGTCGACGACAACCATCCCAGCATCGCACCCGGATGCCGAGAACTTCGGCACGGAGAGACAGTTTGACCAGAATGAAACTTTCGATCTGGTCCTCTGTGACGGCCAGGTCCTCCGCAACCATGGAAGAGCGTCATATCGTGAAGGGAGACGTGAACTATCAGATTGCTAACATCCCAACTCATCCTCGGTCTTCAGCATTTGCGACCCCGCGGAACCATAATTGTCCTATTACACAAACTTTAGGCTTGGGATACAGTGCAAGTTCTGTACGAATTCAACAAATTCTCGGACGTGCGCCTCTTCAGGTGAGAAGTCACATGCGATTCGATCTTCGTTTTATATGATAGCGAGCAACGTTCAGAGCCGATCCGACGACGCTCTAAAGGCAATTGCGAAGTGGCAGAATGTTTGGACACTGACAACGTTTGTGCTTGATGAGGATTCGCTGCGCAGTGTATTCGATTTTCAGGGTCAATCTTGATGTTGAACGAGTTTTGCAGGAATTCGGTGAGGATCTCATTAGGCTGGGGAATGGGGTGTGGAGTATTCAGGCCGCGTCATTGAGAAATGCTCCTTTCATGAAGGAAGCTAAATCAAGATATCAACGGGGTGGTACTTCAAATTTCATGTCTAAATAGTGGCGAGTCGTTACTACTACTATACATTCAGGGCTCCGCATATCATTCTCCCTTCCTAATTTAGGTAGGCAGCCAATTCAAACCTTCACCTTCAACAACTCCTGCGCATTCTTATACAAAAACTTCTCCCACTCCTCCCCTTCCTTAATCAATCCACTCTTCTTAATCTCTTCGAGGAAAGCGAAACCCTTCTCATTCGCCGAAAACGGGTAATCAACACTATACAACACCCTCTCAATCGGCATGGTCTGCAACAAACACGCCAACGGCGCCAGGGCAAACATGCCACTCGTCGTCACCCATATGTTTTGCGTCCATACGTCTCGCAGACCGCGTTGTCTGCCAAATCTCGACGCAATTACAATCACGCGCTCTAGTTGAAAGGGAAGCATTTCACCCATATGGCCGATAATGATTTTGATGTTGGGATATGTATCAAACAGACCGGCAGCATAAAGCCTCAGAATCGATAGCGCGGTATCAGAATGCCAGCCCCAACCATACGCGCCCAGAGCATCGGCAATACGATCATCGTAATTCCCCCTATAATGAGCGGCAGCTCCAGTCTCCTCATCTGGGTACGAAGGATGAATATAAATCGGCACATCCAATTCCTGCGCCTTCTCAAAGACCGGCCAGAATTTCCGATCATCGTAAAACTGCCCATTCGTATGATTATCAATCAACGCACCCACAAACCCCTGTCTCTGGGTAATACAACGCTCCAACTCCTCCGCTGCAAGCGCTGGTTCAGCCATAGGCAAAAGCGCAAACCCAGCGAAACGGGTTGGATTCGCGGAAATGGCGGAGGCGAGCTCGTCGTTTGCGGCTTTACATAGATCTGGTGGTTGAGTGCCGGGGCCATGGGAGATTACCTGCAACGAGACATGACCGTTGTCGAGGTCTTGGAGACGCTCAGTTGCTAAAGTGTTGAGTTTGGAGACGATTTGGGAGGGGAAGTGGGCGTAGTGGTCTGTCTCGGAGGCGGTGCGGACGGCGGAGGAGACGTAGTGCTCTTCAAGGGTTATGATGGGTGTCATTTTGTTGTAGTATCTCTTGTTCAAGGTGGATGTTGGATAGTTTGGAATAGACCTCTTTGATCTGGATATATTTCTCAAGCTTAATTTTGGAATTGATCTAGAAAACATCATAGACAATAAATATACGACCGACAGATCTACAAGGTGCTTGACATGTATTTATATTGATCCCCCCTTCATCAAATATGCAGCAGCCTAGAGCCAGAAACTTCTTAACTCCAAAATCCGAGGGATATGTAACCATTCTAGAAATGATTGTAGTATCTAAACCCCGACCATAGACATTATCCAATAAACTGAAACAATTGACGAATGCGGATTTGCTATACGAGAGCTCGGAGATGATTTTAGTGTTTTAGGGCTCGGATTTAGATTTAGTGTCATAGCTCGGAGATGCCCTCGGACATAAATTAGGATTCATCTACGACCAAGCAATGGGATGTAGATGTAAAAACGAAGTAAGTAGATTTTTGCATACTGTATATACAAGACTATCCATGTTTCGCCACGGACGAAGACGGCGAATAATGAGCTATCGTCAACCTCGGCTGCGCCTCAACAACGTACTGGACTCCATCATCAGAGGCATAACTCGGCGGACGAGGCTGATTTGACGCTGCTGTTGTGAATGTCGCTGCCGTTGACGAAGCTGGAGATGTTGATGACGATGACGATGATGACGATTGGGATGAGGAGTCGCTGGTAGTAGCGGATGTTTCGTTGAGAGTTGGGAGAGGAGTAATTTCTGGTTTTGGTGCGTTGTCGACTCGTTGCCAGTAGAGAAGGTTTGGATTTATGCGCTGTTCCAGTTGATTAGTATAGCGAAATCAAGTGGAAGGGAGAGGGGACATACCACACTACTACGCCAAAGACCATACGCCGGCGGCGGCGCGGTGAGTTTCGTCGCAGCGGCTGTCGCAGCAGCAGAAGCATTATTACTACCATCCGCTGCTGCGCCCTCAATAACAATCTCCTCATCGCGCGCAAGCACGACATGAATCGGATGCGCTGGTTGCGCATAGCCCAAGGGGCCGACAACACTAGGTACTCGATGCAGACCCGTAGAGCCATACCTCGCGATCTTGGTAGCGAGTAGACACGTCCGGGCGAAAGAATGGCAAAACACCATTGCGAAAATCATGATGAGCAGTATGAAGAATATGTGATATGTTTGACCTTCGAGGGTTGTGAAGTTTATGGCGTAGACGAGGTCTGCGGCTGTTAGTCTTGACCATAGGAACGGAAAGGGGAAACGGACAAAGAGAAACTAGCATGAGTAGCAACAGTCCGGATACAGCGCAAATAACGAGGTGTTTGCGGACAAGTCTGTCCTTGAGCGCGATTCGATATGCATCCTTGATCTTGCCGGGAGGCGCTATTGTCGAAGTGGACATTGATGCAGGATTGGAGGCTGAAGACGAGTTCTTCGGATACCGGACCCAACCATCTATATACCTCCTGCGTCGGGGTGGCCGTGACGAACTCGCCGAAGTAGATGGAGTAGTCTCATTATCGTGGTTGTTATGCACAGCATCTGGTGCAGTTACTCCTGAGGATCCAGCGCCAGCCATATCCATATTTATATTCACAGTAGTATCCGTGTTTGTAATTCGTTTTGTCCTTTTCCAAGGCTTCACAAATCGCCCCGCCTTCTCTCTCCATGTTTTTGTCTCGTCGTGCTCGAAGAATGACGATGTATCTGAGGGGTGGGCAATATCGTCGGCAACGGAACGGGGTTGTGCCGCTGTTTGAGAGCGAGGGGGCTCCATCAGATTCTGGAGAGTGCGCTGATAGTGGTGAAAAGTAAATACGACGGTGAACGAGCAGTGTATCAATGATTGAGCAGTGAATGTTGAGTCGAATCTTTGAAAGTAAACGAAAGTAAAATCGTATCGCCGAAAAGTGTGATATCAAGTATCGTAGATCAGAAAAGCGGACAAATAGACAGACAGAAACACAATATTAGTAGTCGGTAATCAGCAGAAACTGTCCAGCAGTTCTTTCCAAAGTCAAATCAGATCAGTATGAGCGAGCGAGTGGTATCATATAGAGCAATGGAATAGGACGCAAATCAGCACAATCCCATTGTGCCGCAAAGAGTGCGTAGATTAGTATTAGAGAGATAGCCTCAAGAAGCGGAACAAGAGAAAAAGAAAGAAAAAATTGAACGATCGAGAGCCAAACGATTGGAAATTAATATATGAATCCCTAGTGACCCTCCCCAGGTCCATAGGCAAGCAAGTGGTTCGCGAAGGGGAGTTTGAAAATCGGGAATCAAGCAGCTAAACCGGAGCTAGGAGATATCAGGGGTCCCGGGATTGGTGCCGATGGGAGAAGCTTAGTGGGAGATAAAGCTTTGCACTAGTCTAGGGAGGGTTAAGGGGGAGCGGGCTAGGGCTTAGGGGGTTTACGTAGTAGGCCTTTGGGGAGTGATTGTAGCCTCGCATGAACTGAGGAGGTCTTGGTTTGAGGCTATCCTTGTAAGGATTGTATGTACCCCTGTGATTTGACAGGAGTAATTCATTGATCGACTGTGAATAAATATTGATTAATCTAGTATTCATCTAGTCATTAATTATCAGTATTATATCTACGTAAATAGGAATACGTATGGTGCCAACACCGTAATACGAAGTGCGTCTACGTGTATCAGCACGACCCATGCGTTTCAGATTTGGCTATGCGCATAGTGCTTGATACGTAGTCATACAAAATTCAAATCCGAATATTGTGGCACGAGTGTCTCACTTTCAGACCTACTTCTGCGCAAGACATTTGGCTACTTTTGCTGATCCACTGAATTAGAAATTCATTCGATGCTTAGTTCAAGTAGGTATCATCAACACGAGGGGTCGTCAAATGTAATGAATCATAAGTAGTCAACGGACATGTTGCTTATATGCGTTTTAGGTCTGCAGGTGGCGTCAAAAAAGCCTGAACTTGAACGAGACCGGCGTGAAATAAGATTCTTTTGGTCGGATGTCCCAGAATTCTGAAGCAGTCGTGACGAATCCTAGTCTTCAGTATTTAAAGATGACCAGTCTCGGATATGCCGTGCTGTGACCAATGCACGGCATATGGATGAACATCAATCGATATTCGAGGCCGATAACCCGCTAGCTCCAGTATGTATTGAGCAATCAGATCTCAATATCGAAACTATTTACCGAGTTCTCCAAGTATGATATTCCGGTCAGACGACCCAGACACAACTAAAAGTCATTAGCAACAGTCTTAAATCGACTTGATAAAGCGGTAAACTTACTGATAGGCTCATCATTTGGCGAAAATCTCACGTCGTTCACGGTTCCTTTGTGACCAGGGAGCTTGTACAGAAGCTTGCCCGACTTCGCATCCCAAACTACTACAGTGCGATCTCCGCTGCCGGCAGCGATTTTCTCTCCTTTAGGGTCCCAGCTGGCACGAATAAGATTCTTCTCAAGCCCAACTGGCGCACCGTCAAAAGTCCGTACTGAGCGATCTGCGGGGGCAAAAGGTCGAATATCCCATGTGCGCACCGTGGAATCGTGAGAGTTTGATAACAGGGATTGGGAGTCTGGCGAAATCTGGAGAGATGTTATAGTATCGTTGTGTCCGATCAACGAGTATACGACCGCCTTCTTTCGAATATCCCAGACTTTGATATCATTGTCAATACCACCTGTGAAAATCTCGTTTCCGGCCTCTGATAACGCGACAGCCGTAATCGGGAAATCCGTCTCGATAAAATCTAGAGCCGCTTTTTGTCGTGGATCCCATATTCCGATATATCCATCATCACTGCCGCTAACAAGCAACTCCTGGCCCCGTTTGCTAATATCCAAGCAATTGATCACCTCCTCATGTCCCACGTGTCTTCTGATTCGTTGGCCAGTCTCTATATCCCAGCTGGCTATGGTCATGTCTGCGGAAGCGGAAAAGATGAATCGGGAGTCGCGAGACCATTGTAGATCCAGCACTGCTCCTTTGTGCCCGGTGAGAACGCCGTAGTTTTCGCATTGTTCGTATGTACGCCATAGCACTGAAAAGGCGGACCAGTTAGTAAATTATACAAGATGAGAATATAGGAGACTTACTGATGCTACGATCCATAGAGCCGGAAGCGATGCTTTGCGCTGTAGGGTCGAATCGAGTCGCAAACACTTCTCCGGAGTGACCTTTGTATCGAGATTAATGTCTGTACGTGCAAGATTTGAAAAAGGGCGCCGAAGACTAACCTGTTAATTCCATGATTGGAGCTGCGAGCCCACTGGTTCTGGGAATCTACACCCGATCATTAGCAATAACTCGATGCAAAACAGGTCTTGTACATACAGCTTGTACGAGCGTGCCATTCTGACCAGATCGCAACGTAACAGCATTGGATTTCAGGTCGCTGTTCGATTTTTGTCTTTTCACGACGAGCTGGGTTGAAGGGTTGAAAGATTCTGAAGCCGGCCTTTTTTCGCCCGACATGGTGGTAGATGTATATGTAGAATTGCGCAATCAGACCTTGAGTAAAGGAGATATGAGGTGTGCAGTTATTGGTCTGAATAGCGCGATCAAATATTTCTGAAGCTGCGGCGGAAGGTGGTTTGCTTAAGCGCGGAAGGTTGAACATGCAGGTGCATAGGTAGACGCGCTAAACGCTTTCTGGCGGCGGGCCATTCATATCTCTGTCGCCGCAACACCAGCATTCAACAACATTCAAGCGAACGATATCAGTCTGCATTACGATTCAATTTAATTTCGATTATTCACGAAAGCCAGTCATTATACTAGTACTCATTGTGCCATCATCTTGAAATAGCGAAAGAAAGACCACGATGTCTTCGACCACAAAAGCCGCCAGAATAGGGGAAGAGTAAGTGCGACCATGAGCAATTGACTTAGCTATGAGCGAGCTCCGTACTAACCTTTGTTGTTTATCTATAGAATTTGGAAGTCAGTATCCCATCTATACCCAGGCAGTGTTGCGATACGAAGGTGTCATACTAAAAGCTACCTACAGGACAAAGATCGATAAAGTCAACGCTGAGTTAGTCACGCTTACATACGGAACGATAGTCGCACAACTCTGTCAAGACTACGATGGAGACTACCTCGAAGTTAATAAACAACTGGATAAGATGGGCTATAACATCGGCATGCGTTTGATTGAAGACTTTCTTGCCAAATCGAACACTGGACGATGCGCCAACTTTAAAGAGACGGCCGATATAATCTCGAAAGTAAGAACCATCTAATTTCAAGTCCTTGGAACCTGTTCAACCATGTGCGTATGGAACGGGAAGAGCTGACTTGGTTTGTATAGGTCGGATTCAAGATCTTTCTGAATATAACGCCCACCGTCACGAATTGGACCAGCGACAATAAACAGTTTTCCTTGGTTTTGGATGAGAATCCGCTGGCGGATTTTGTGGAATTACCGGATGATGATCGGGCGCAAGATCAATTGTGGTTTTCGAATATCCTATGCGGTGTGTTGCGAGGGGCATTGGAGATGGTGAGATACCTTCTTTCCCGCCAGCGTTGATGTGGCCGGTCATACTAATACGATGCAGGTCCAAATGCAAGTAGAAGCCCATTTTGTCAGCGACGTCCTTCGAGGCAGTGATACGACCGAGATCCGAGTGACGCTGGTTCGATATATCGAGGATGAGATGCCACCGGACGATGAATAAGCGAACGGCAGGGACAATGAATGGAGTACTGCACGCTCCGAGGTTACAGAAGCTCAGTTTGAGGTCGTACGAGAAAGGCGTTTAGGTTAAAGTGGTCTTGTCGCATAAGAATAATATATAGTATTGCATCTTTGATGATGATCGATCTAGATTAGTGACACCGCCTGCCTCTTCGGGCATAGTCCCGGACGTGGCATGATCTTCCGGGGAACTTTGGGCTGACCGGCGGGAGCTAAAGTCTATAGTCTAATCTCAACAGCTTGACCTCACTGCACATGTTGCGCAGTAACGCTAGCTACGATGGCGATTTACCTTGACGATATGATGTTTCAGCAGCATCACCGCCTCTGAGTCACACAGTAGATCCATCGAAGTCACTCATTGCTCTGCTGTCCCTGGAGTTGTACAGACAAAATGCGCTGCCAGGCCACACGAGGGGCTCCACGTGACACGCTAGTCACAAATACGGCAAGTTTGCCCCCACCGCCGAGCCCGTTTTGTGCTGAGAAATGCGCAGAGATCGGGGCATCTCAATAATCGCCCGTTAGTGCATCTCAAGTACGTCGCACTTACTATGTAGATACTTGATATTCGCTGATGCTATTATCGTGTAAGAAGTTTTTTGTACTCAGATAGATATGCAATGAAATGGCTATTCTTCCACTCTTTTCCCGTACACAGCTCAGCTACCACAGAACTCAAATGCCCAGTCAATGTCCAGATAGATATCGATAGACAGCTCCAGCGGCAGCGGGCGTACCGCGGTACCGGGAGACAGCGTGCTGACGACTACGCACAATTTCAGCATGCCAGCCTCCATGAGTGGTCGCCGGGCATGTTTTTCCGCTCCGGGCATGACGGCTGATGAGCCAATGGCAGCCCCAGGCAGGCCCTCTCTCGCCCTCTCGCGCGCTCGCCAGACCACCAGCACTTCCCTCCTTCTCAGACTCTCTCCCTCTTCTGCTTTTCTGCTTTTCTCACTTTGCTGGCTCCTCCTAAGCGCAAAAGAGGGTTTTCCACCATTTCCTTCCTTCTCTCTTTTCCGTTCTGGCTTTTCCCGTTTCTCTTGCCCCTCCCCATCCAAATTAGAGCGCCTGTGTCTGTCACGTCAGTTTCGTGTCCGAGGTAGTGATTGATTGATTGCCTTTCGCGCGGCTGATCCACCAAAAGCAGAAACCGCCTTCCCTTAATTCATTTGCGCCCAAACCCATCCCCCATCCGGGCCCTTATCACACACCCTTTTCCCCTTCGACCGCTGGACCTGCTGCGTCCTGCACATCATCCATCTATCAAGCATTCTTCGGGACGCCTTCTGCTCTTGAAGCTTGGTTACTACTTGGCTCTTACATTTTCTTTCTTTGCCTCTTGTATTCCCCTGTGCCATCTTACTTTTACTTTTTCCTCTTTATCCACCACCCCTTTTACGTGGGTTTTTTGCCCGTTCTTGCTTGGCTCAAATCTTAACCTTTTCCCAACTGGGCCTCGTTGCTGCATTTTTCGATACCCTGTTGCGCCCATCTGTTCTTCATCGCAATTCTCTCTGATACCCTCTTATTCAAGAGTCTTGCTGGGGGACACTGCAGTGGGAAAATATTTTCCTGTGCAACATATCAGGCATTAACTCCTTATCTCGTCTCTCAACCGCGCAACACCAGCCACTCCCCGACTCGTCGGTTTCCCGTATTTCGGTCCGGCTTCTAAATTCGTCGCACGCCTCTATCCTCGTATCAGTTCTCGATGCTAATTCCTCTCCGTCAATATTACGATATATTGCATATTGAGGGAAATTGGTGATACCGTCGCTGTCGACACCTCGCTCACCGTTTGCCACATCGATCCGCCCGGGCACTCTTTTTTCCCGCCCGTCCATTTGCCCCGTGCGCTTTCGGTCGCGATACTGCGTGACACAATCCACATCTACATTAGAAAGTTAGCTGTTGATCGTTCATTATCAATTTTTGGATAGTGACTTCTTTGTGTCTTGTTGATATTTTCAATAAGTCATTTGTCACAGACTGTTCTGGTGCTTGCCACTACCTTTGTGCGTGCCTTCCTCTCACCCACATCCAACACCTGCACACCCTGGCGACATTACGCCTTGTGCGCCATTCCTCTTACTGAACAGACTGGATCTCATACCCTAAACTTGGGCGGTGGAAGTGGCCCAGTGGGCTCTCTCAGCCATGAATCCAATCAATATAGCTGGGATGGCTGGGATGAATGCGATGCCAGGTGGTCCTGTTGGTGGTGTTCCCATGATGAACACCCAATCTGTTTCGCGAGAACCAAATATGACTCAGGAGAGCGTTTATATGCAGCTTAACACATGCATCTATGACTACTTTCTCAAGCGCGGCCAGTTCGACGTGGCGCGAATGCTCCTCAATGACGAAAACATCAAGCTAGATACCGACGATGTCAAATCTAGTCCAAACCACATGAACGGTGTCGATGGCGATACCTCTATGGGCGACACCAAAGATGAAAAAATCAGAATACCCGATGATTTTCCCCGACCTCGTGTTCCGATGGATTCTGGAAACTCATTTCTGTACGAATGGTTCAGTCTCTTTTGGGACATTTTCGCCGCACAACGCAAAAGGCCTCCTATGAACCAAATGACCCAGGCTTATGTCAATAGCTCACAAGTTCGTTTTCCCTCGCAATGCTCTTGCGATTTAATTATGCTGACTATTTCCCTTCTCCCCGATTGCAGGGTTTAATGCGCATGCGAGAACAAGCCAATCAAAACTTTTTGCGTCAACCTCAGATGATTATGCAGAATGGGATGGCTAATCTGCGTCGCAATGGAGTGCCGAATATGAACAATATGAACCTGCAAAAGACGGCTCTGCAGAACAATGCATCTGGAATCAATGCCTCCGGAATGTACGTTTGTCCTCTAATCTGCGGGGTGATCAAGCTTAGCCCTTCTTGAGTAGAATTCGTTAACTGTGTCTTTTAGGAATCCTCAACAAATAGCCCAATTACAGAATAAACAACAGATACAGATGCAACGCGAACACTCGGATATGGACATGAATGGTCATCGCCCGCAGTCGCCCTCGTCGGCCGATAACGCCCCGTCGCCATCGAAACGACCACGATTGGAAGTCCAGCAAGGGCAGCCAATGCCTCCCAACGGTCGTGTACCGGGTCAAATGCCCGCCCAGATGACTCAACAGCAGGCGATGTTGATGCAGAATGGGATGAATGGTCGAGGGATGAATCCAGCGCAATTTCAAGCGTTCCAGCAGCAGCAGGCTGGCCAGGCTGCGGCGCAGCAAAAATCCATGCAGGTATATGCTCAGAACTTGCTCCTTCATCACTCGCGCTCAGCAATGAATAACCAGGGCATGCCAAACGGATTAATGAACAACGGACTTATGCCGAACCAAAATGACCTCATGTCTCAAATGCCGGACGGACAAGGCGGTATGCAGATGGTGAACGGACAGTTTTACAACGGCGACATGGCGGGAATGGGTCGAGGAATGCCACAGGTGCCGAACGGGAATGGGAACCATGCACTCCAAGATTATCAAATGCAATTGATGCTGCTCGAACAGCAGAACAAGCGCCGTTTGATGATGGCTCGTCAAGAGCAGGATAGCATTACCACCCGTCCCGACGGTCAACCTATGCCTCCTGGTCAACCCGGCCTACCTCCAGGTACATCACCACAAGGCAGTAGAACCGGAGCGTCGCCGAACCCGAGCGAACAGATGAAACGAGGAACGCCGAAGATATCGCAGACTGGACTTCCGGGCTCGCCAAGTGCCGGTGACCTACAGGGACGTGGATCTCCTGCGTCCATGAACTTCAATCCTGGTCAGATGGGGGCAGATATGAGCAACGCATTTTTCAATAACATGCGACCTCCAACTTCGAACCAAGGAGGATTCAACCCACAAATGAACCAGGCGATGCAGCAACCTAATGGGCGGATGCCAAATGCCAATTGGCAGAATCCTGGAGGGCCGCAAGGTCAACCCATGGTTGCCCAGCAGTCACCGGCCACGCAGGCAGCACCCAATCCACAAGAGCGAAACACCATGCCGCCTCCATCTGCGCCGCCTCAAGGAACCAAACCACCTTCGCCTCAGCAAGGAGCAGCGCCGCCGACACCCCAGCAAGCCAACAAGCCGGCACCTAAGAAGAAAGATACCGGGAAAGAGCGCAAGGTACGTTTGAACATAGTTGTTCAATGTGATTTTGAGGGTTGTACTGACTTGCCAACTTGTAGCGTATCACAAAGAAAGGAGCTGCTGCTGCCAATGCCAATACTGCAGCGACCCCGTCGTCCGAGGCCGAACCTCCACCAACACCTACTCCATCCACTCCCATCACGCCTCAGCATCCAAACTCTTTCACCAAGAACGGAGTCAATGCAACGACGGCCACACAGCAGCAGCCTACTTCAGCGCCTGCTCCGCCTATTGTACAGCAACCCGATCCTAATGTTACAAACTTTAATGACCTTGGCATGCCAGACGTATGTCTAACTTATCCATTTATAAGACCTTTTGCTAATTTAGTCTACAGACAACAAACTTCAGTCTCGACTTCAGCACTCTGGAGAACCCCGAGGTCTTGGAGAACTTCGACTTTGACTCATTCCTCAATACCGACGCTGATGCGACGGGCTTTGGATTTGATCCAAGTAGTATTACATACCCTACAGATGGAGTCGAAACAGGCACGGACGGTTTGTAAATGTGAACAAAATCCAAGCATATCTGTCTGTCTTGTTTCGCGCAAACTTCATTATCTTTTTTTTTTTTTTTTTTTGACGGAGTCCACGGCGAGATTTTAATAAGGAAGGAAATGATACAAATGTCTCTTATTTTGTCTTTTTGTCTTTCTTTTTTGTTCTCTTGATTTGATGAACCAATCTTATTAGGGGAATGATCTGGGGGTCTGTGTTTATTACTACTACAGTTGGTTTTTTTTTTTTATCCAAGTCCCATTATTTCCCATTCCCCCCCCACCCCCCCCCTTGTGTTTATGTGCGCTTTATTCGTTGAAAATTGTTTGATTAATTTTTTTCATCATCTACTGCGTTGCAGGTCCTTTTCCTAAAAACCATCCTCCTCATCCATCGGAACCCGATTTATACCCACACCTTTTCTTTTTTCTCATTTCATATTCCTCTTTCCTTTTCTTTTTCTCTGATTTCATTCTTTTTGCTCATTATCATCATCGATTATGTACATCCTCTCTTCTCTCTCGAACGTTTTTCTTCTTTTCATTACATTCTCTTCCTTTTTTTTTTTCCTGGTTCGTTGTTCAGATTCAGATTCAGATTCAGATATCGGTTTTGATGAAGTCTAGCAATTGATCATCTTCAGGACGCTTTTATTTCTCTCCGGGATTTTTGTTGTTGTAGGAGGGAGTAGTGTCGTTGGTTATTGACAGTCTAGAGTAGAAATGGTATAGATAATGTAGGTCTCGCGAAGGGTCAGGGGTTGATGATGGATATCTAGATGGACGAGATAGATTGCGATTGTCTACTTGTTGCTAGACTTCTTTTCGTCTACGTAGTTGTTCAAAGGAGAAGCTCTTAAGAAATAGAGGAGCGCATCGATTAATCCACTAAAAGTCGTCTCAATACTCAATACGAACATCCACTGGTTTTCGAATCGATACGATATCAAGTCAAACGTAACCCTTACAAACAGTCGATATACCTCGATGATCGCTTGATCACTGTCCACACCATCATCAGATTGAGTCAATGTTCATACCCATCACCTTCATTCGCAACTCCTTCTTTCGCAACTCCTCAAAGTTATCAATATTCCATCGCTGCTCCATTTCCTCATCCTCAAGCTCGTAGTCTTCTTGGACCATATTCAACAAGTAATCGACCACTTTCTGGCAGCATCGTTCTTCCGCAACTAATCTGGTGCCGGGGTACTTAGTGATCAAACCGACTGGGCCGGCTCGAGTGAGAAATGGCTCGTTTTGGAAGGTGGCCCATACAGTAAAGGTAGATGGTGCAGGTGGTTTCTTGACATTCTCGTGGAACTCGATTTTGGAAGTCAATCCAAGCATGCTGCATACTCCTAAACCATACATCGCGTACGTTAGTCTTGGGTTATTCTAATTTTCAATCATTGTAGAGTCCTCACTTTCGTATTTTTGACGACTGGTTTCAAACTTTGCAATGGCCTTCTTCAGCTCATCCGGCGACGCTTTCCACTTCCTATCTGGTTGAGGCTCGTCACGCGGCTTCTCCGTGCTAATGCGTGGGTTCGTGACCGGAACCAAATTGGACAATGTGGAAATGGATGGCTCACTTGCGTTGCTGCGTTTGGATTGTTGATGAGTAGCTTTGGTGACTCTGTGAGGTACATTCGCTGAGTGTATCGGCTTCAAGACCCTGTCATTGACTGGCTTGGAGAAGTCCCTGCCAGAACCGGCACTGTTGGAGATAGAAGGATGTTCAACCTTTGCTGGAAGTAGGCTGTCAGTAGTGGGTGTGGGTAGCTGGGAAGACAACGTCGACATGTTTTCATGTTCGGGCCGTGACGCTGCAATAGTTGCCTCTTGAAGCTCTTGAAGCTCCTGAATGAGTAGTAGATACAAAACCTCGTGAGATGCTGCTTCTATGGCCTGATCTTCGGTTTCGTAAAACTTGCGATGACCCAGGCTCGTCACAATCCCTGTATCGACCTTGCCTACATCGACTTGATAACGAAATCCATTCTTGTGGACGTATCGCGTAAGCTCCGGGGAAGGGTGCTTCATATCTTCTGTGTAGTCTTTTTCATGACGTGAGATAATGTCCGATATATAGAATAGAATTGAAGCTCACCTTGAAGCAGCTGTGCCCAGCGCCAGCTGAATGGCGTCAACTTCTCACTCGGCTCGTCAGGAACTTTCCAGTTCGCATAACGGACTTTCAGAATCGACAAGGCCACTCGACAGATTTCCACCTTCGCGTCTGTCATCGACTCTTGCGCTGGGATTCTGAGGGAATCGCGGTACATCGTGAGTTTGGCATAGAACCGCCCATCAACTGCATCCTTTGTAAACTCCACAACCGGATCAAGTTGTGGATCCTGTAACCTCAGCACGCCAAAGTAGAAAAGTACCAGCTTAGGAGATAGACTGAGGAGGTCTATCTCACTTAGCTGTGGACCCTTGTTGACTGCAACCTCACTGAAGTCAACCGGCGATAGTCTCCCTTCACGGTCTGTGACATGGCTAGCACTTGTACCGTCACGAGATCTGATTTCACCGTCTTCAGGAGGAGAAGCATAATCAGCATCATCATACCCACGAAACTGACGAGCTGGCTTCCTCTCGACCTTCCTCTCGACTGTCTTTTCGACTGACATGGAAGCTGCCAGTCGAGCACACTGCCCTTGGAGGTCCTGTGTTGTAGACACCGCGGACTTCACACTATAACCCTGAGACTCCTTCTCATCGGCTTCCTTTGGAGTCCATGGACTCTTCTGGTGGGTTGGCTGAGACATCCATGGAGATGGACCTGTTGAGAAACTGCTAAACCCAGCCCCTTGAGTCAGCATCAGTCTCGGTGCAGTAGGCGGTGACACACCAAACCCAGTCAACGATGGACCAGGAAAGGTAGAATCTGCTTTGATGAGCTGATTAGAGGTGGCTTGTGGATTTGTCTCAGGCTTCGCTGGCAAAGGGCTTGCTCGTGTCTCCTGAGCAGACATTTCGCCTTGCTTGTTTGTTTCCGTCATGCTTGGGAAGAACCAAGCAGACCTGAGAAGGCTTGAACACGAGTAGACAAGTAAGGGAAAGGAGTGATCTCTGCGATGAATTGATTGTAGAGTGAGAAAGAGAGACTGAGACAAGGATGAGGGGAGAAAAGGTGAAGATGAGAAAGAGAAGAGGAGATATGGAAGATGTACGGAGCTCAGGTGAGGGTGAGGGTGAGGGTGAGATGAAGGAGAGGGGTAGGGAGAGGAAGAGGAGAAGGAGGATGGGTGGGAAGGCACACGCTTGAGGTAGTGAGAGAGAGAGAGACAAACGAACGAAAAAGGAAGGTGCCCGAAAAGGGCAGTCGTGTCACGCCCCGTGGACGTGACATGAGATTACAGAAAAGGAAATGGCAGATAGGTAAAGAGCCTGGATTATAAGGCATACACAAGGCATGCCTTGCTACTAACTAACTTACATAAAAGAACGCGTTCTTGTAGAGGTAAAGTCTATATACACTCGCATGTAACGATAACACTCCCCCCTGCTCGAAGTAATGCTCGAGCGCTCATTTAAGCTGCTCAAATCTCCTCGTCATCGGCGGTAGAACTTTCCTTTTCAAGGCAAAGTTCTCTCTCGATGCGTGGGTCTCTTTCGTTTCGACGTTCCTTCTCAACACGAGTTATTTTCTTAGATGGAGAGTCACTTGTCTGAGACGCCTCATCTGGAACTCTCGACTGTCTCTTGCGTTTCGTCTCACTAGACACAGGTACAACACTTTCGGTTGTACGTACCGTGATATGGGGCTGAGGAGCAACCGGCTCGCTAACAGGCTCAGCATCGATGTGACCGTTCTTTCCAGCCTTGCTCTCTTTTTTGCCTTTGACTTGGACTTTGGGACTAACAACGACCTTTCGAGTGATAGTCTCATACATATTATTTGTCTGACCGGATCTCGCACTGGACCCTGATATTTGTCTTTCCTTCGGATCGGCCTGGGAGACGGCCCTAGACGCATTCTTTGAGTATGATTCAGACCGGGCTTGTGCGGCAGCTGATGGCCGGGAAACGGGTGGCATTGACGGAACGGCAGTATGTTGAGTTGACGACGCGGTGGTATGTATCTTTGAAGGGAACCTTGAATCGCAATAGCCAATGGAGAATGAATCATCATCCCGAGAGGCAATGCTTGGCTGATGACTATGCTCAAAACTCATGCCGGCAATACTAGACATGGCTCGACTGCTCACAGAAATGGGACCAGCATCGGGCATCGAGATATCGTCTATACTGCGATGAGACTGTCGCAAATGATGAGCTAAGCCTGGTTCGATAAACGGGTCGGGTAGACCACCGAAGTTTGTAGGGTTTAAATTGAATCTGGGATCCATTGCAAAGTTTGGCCAATTCACCATTGGAGGAGGTGCTTGTATCGTTGCTGGATTAATCGGTTTGTGCGCCCATTGGGGTACGTTTGAGAACGTGTTCTGGTAGCTAGCCTCAAATCCAGTCATTCGATTAGGCTCGTAACGAGTATCGTGGCGCGTCGGCGAGTGTGTGTGAAGGTCTCCCGTATCTTTTGGCCCGTCGTAATCAATGTATCCACCCAAATTTGTGAAACCTCCCTGTCCGCCGTGGTTCATTTGAAGTCTGAAAAGGTTGGTGGGGAGCTGATTCCACATGTTAGGGTTGGGCCACGCTATGCCGCAATTTTCCAAGACATCTAGTGTTTGTTAGCTACGACTAGCGAAAAAACTTGAAGACACGCACTGAGAGGAGCATGTTGGAACGAGAACACAACGACATCTTTGACTCGCTCGAAAGGTGGCGAACGATTAGGACGCGAGAGCCCTTCCGATATGACAACGCGTATACGACCATGAGTTTCAACTGCGTCCCAGACATAGGCATCAATGACCTCGGGGTGGAACTGAGGGAAACGAAGTACTTCGTGATTTCCGTTCTTGTCGATGACTGCACATGTGAGATATTGAAAACGAACACGGAAGAAGTCCTAGTACGACTCACGAGAACCGAATTCTAGAAAGAGAACGCCTGGTTAGCTATACTCCAAAGTGTGCAATTGGTGATCAAGATCACAGACCTATGATATGTGGCCATGAAGTTCGAGGACCAAACAGAGTGCCCCTGTAACTTACGATCAGAAACTGGAGTCCGTCTGACGAGCATAAAGAGATAGAGATAAACTTACGCCACACAAACATTGTCCGTATAAATCCGAGCCTCAAACAAAACACAATCCTCGGGATGCATCAAACTCTCCAGGATGCGCGACGGCTGCGGCTTTTCCCAGCTATGGATTGATATCCGGAAGGGGCTTCCGTACTGCATGCTCGAAACGAAACAGGTAAGAACTGGCAACTGGCCTAGGGATCTCTGCGAGTACACGAGTTGAGAATTGAAATAGGGAGCGTTGAGATACGGCGAGTCTACCATCAACTTAGCTGATGTGGTACGGTGGAGCCATAGCGAATCATACCTTTGATCATTAGCAGATGTCAGGTCAGATACCGGGGGTGGGGGGAACAGAAAGTCATGAATCATGTCAGGTCAGGTATGGGGGAGCGACAGGGAATCAACCAACCATACCTTTGTCACTAACAACGCAGCACTGTGTCCGAAACTCTTGTATGGGCACTTTGGATCGCTCTGGGAACAGGAGCACGTCCCAACTGGTATATCTCATTGTGTAAATAGTCCGAGAGTAATAGGTACGACGATGGAAAGGAAAAGTAATCAGTCGAGACGGTGAGTGACGCGAGGGCAAAGGGGAGAGTCGAAGAGATGAAGGATCGAAGTGAGGATGGATGAGGAGAAAGTCTCGACGATGGAAGTTGGGCGTTCTTCTGCCATAACGATGTGTGTCCCAGTCAGGCAAGTGACATGGTGGAAGGAAGGTGCTCACCTCCTGAGGACATCGTGCCGAAAAGGGAAGGAACGAGGCAGCGAGAGATTAGATAAGCGCTTGGACTTGGCTAAGTTACGCAGAGATAGACTCAGGCGGCGACCGTGGAATCAAGGAATAGAGATTTCTGAGATTAATCTTCTCATCTAGAGAGAGTATCGCAAAGAAGAAAGAGATATCCGCCTGCGCTGTCAGAAAAAGGACCCAGGCAAAAGACAAACAAACCGGACAGTGACTTTTGGAAATGCTTTGGCGAATGACATGCTTATACAAACTTTAGCGGACGGCCCTAGGATGATATTTCAACAGCCCAAGGAGAAACGAGGCAAGTAAAATTTCGCACAAGCAGCTTGACGGGTTACGTCAACGGTCTAGAGACAATAGGCTACATGTAAGAGAAAGAAGAGCTGAAAAAAAGAGGATAAGAATAACTTGATAGAAACTTGAGACATAAGAGAATTGGTCCTAAAACCTAGAGAACGTATTGGGGAACAAGCATCGAAAATGGATACAAAGTGAAGGATGGGAGCTTCGGGGACGATAAAAAGAGAGAAAATGATCACAAGCAGCTTAGCATGTTGTACAGTCGTCAGTCTACAAAAAGCATAATGAAACAAACCTCAAAAGCACGTTCGACAAGACCGGTTCGTAAGAACAGAGGCTTCATAAAAAAACTTTTTGCAGCACGCCGACCCAACGAGGCAAGGAGCACACAAATGGAATCGAAAGAATAAGGAAAAAACAGGAACAATCTTGAAATTGGAGGGCATGAGAGTTCGTGCATCATTAGACGCAAGAAAGGAGAAAAAAAACAATTCAATAGGCAAGCCACCCGAAACAACACAGCTGGGATGAAATCGCTCACGTGAACGCGGAATCGTTCCATAAATTGAAGTAAAAGAACCCGCTCAGACGAAAACAAGTGCTTAAAACAGTATGCCCATCAAGAGCAATAGAGAAGCCTTAACCGAAGAGGAAGAGCAAGCCGATAGTGAGACCAGACATGTTGACGGAAGATGATGCTAGAACTCTCTAAAATCGCCGAGATTTTGTTCATTCCTTACTAGCGAATTCAAGTTAGTCGATATCGGATCCATCTAGTCTTGAGAAGCTGGAGAACCAACCTTCATGGGAGCGAAGCCACCGCCGTACTGGTGAGCGGGGGGCATTCCCATGTTAGGGTAGATGGGAGGGGGAGGAGCTGGGCGGTAGGGTGTTCCAGCGGGGCCAGAGTTGTTCTGAGAGCGACCCCAGCTAAGGCGGACACGAGAGTTGCCGATAGGGTAGCCCTGCATCTGGTTGATAGCCATCTCAGCAGCGTGGCGCTGGACAAACTGGACGAAACCGCAGCCCTTTCCAGGAGGAATTTTGACGTAGGTGATTTCGCCGAATCCTTGGAAGAATGAACGAAGCTCGTCCTCGGTAACGTAGCCAGAAAGACCTCCAACGAAGACGGTGGTGTTGTTGGGGTCAGTGAACTGGTTCATTGGCTGAGGAGCACCGTAGAAGCCCATAGGAGGACCACCCATGGCAGCAGGAGGGTAGATTCCAGCGGGGCCAGGCATGCCCATACCACCAGGACCGACGCCAGGACCCTTGTTCTTGGGGGTAGCAGTAGAGATGCGCATTGGGCGGTTACCGCAGTAGACACCCTGCATCTCACTCAAAGCGCGCTGCTGGTCGTTCTCGTCAGAGAAACGAACGAAACCGTATCCACGAGACATGCCACTGATGGGGTCAGTCATGATCTTGGCGGACTTGCATGATGGGAAACGGCTCTGGAAGAGAGAGACGAGGACGTATTCGTTGACTTCAGGGCCTAGATCACCGACGAAGATCGAGTACTCAGGTCCGCGCTCGTCACGGCCGCGGTCGGCGAGTCCACCACCGGTAGCCCAGTTGAGCTTGAAAGCGCGGGTCGTGTTGGGCATGGGGGTACCGTTAAGGCTAAGAGCCTTGGCAGCAGCAGCAGCGGAAGAGAAATCGACAAAGCAGTAACCGGCATTGCTTCTACAGTCAATATTAATCTTATGTGAAGAAGGCGGTTGGTGGAGGCTATCTCACCCGGAGAACTTGTCGCGAATCATCTTAACATTAACCTGTTCACCCATCTGGAACCAAAGGTTGCGAATGAAGTTTTCGTCGATCCATGGCTCGAGCTCACCCATCCTGTATTCAGCCGCCTCACGTTAATAATCGATCTTTGTAATTGTAGGTTTGAAGGTATCAAAACATACCAGAGAGTGGTCTTGCCGTCACCGCCTTGCTGAGGGGCGGCAGCAGAGGGCTCACCGGGGGTGCCAGCGAAAGGAGCGGGAGAAGGATCAGTTTGGCCGGTCATATTGGTGTCGGCAGTGGCAGGAGCACCGGCAGATGCAGCGCCATCTTGCTGGTTTTGGTATTCGTAGTTCTGGAAAGACATGTTGATAACAGTTGAACGAAGAGCGCACAGTAAAGAACTGGTGATCAAATAAACGCTTTTAAGATTCGTAAATGGCTGTCGCGACTTTCGAGAACTGGCACGAGAATCGAGGACAAAGATTGTAGAAGTCGTAAAAGCTTTCGCGAGGACAAGAAGGTATCTATTCCTGGGTGTGTCGATAATGATTAGTCAGAGACACCAGTAGGTTGGTTGAAATAACGGTCAAAGAAAAAGATGATAAGCGAAAGCCAGAAATAGTACAAGATGGAATAACCGCACAAGAGCGGGGAAAGACTGATAAACGTCAAACTGAGGGGAAAGCGTGAAGTGACGACAATGGGAGGGAGGACAATGTTGTGAACGAGCTTGCGACAACCACCTCTGCAATGCTCAATTAGCGCAGTCGCACGGGCTCGGGATGGTTTGCGATCTGACTGATGTGTCGAGTAAAACACGTGCGAACTTCGAGTTGAAGCATTTCGATGCTTTGTGGTCAATGTCGCTTCCGTTTTCGGCGAATGGCTCACGAACGGCGCGGAGCAAAGCGCGGCCAAGCATCGGGTGGGTGGTACCCGGTCAGCTCCGTAGTCATCATCACTCAGTTGTTCGGCATATTGTCGCAATCACATCGTAGGATCTTTGTCAAGGATCAATGGCTGGATACATCGCTAATTTTCCCAATAACCGAAACGTCTGACTGATTGGCTGAATAATGCGAGACGCTCAAAGGTTGTTGAGCCGTGGCAGTCGTTGATATAGAGTGCGACAATTGATGGCGATTGCGATTGTCCAGCATAGAGTCATTGTCGTATTGGCGTCCAGCCAAGTTGGTATTTTGAATATCGCGTTGAGTCGCGGAGTCGCGCAAAAAGGAAGACCAAAAAGATGGAGAGGGGCCAGTTATGCGACAAAAAGAAAAGAAAAAAATACACATGTAGCAATACACAGAGCAAGAAAAAAGACGATGGATGATACAGATGCGAAAAGGAAATAGACTTACCAGAATGAGATCGAGAAATCGATGGTCGATAGGGAAGATTAAATGATCTTTATCGATACCAAAAAATGACCGAGGGGCGTGATGAGGGGAGCGACCGCAAGTCGATAAGAAGACGAAGAAGCAGATAATTACGTAGGGACACGTAAAAAGAAGCTAGGATAGCAGAAAGATGATGATGTTGACGATGATGATGATAAAATGGACTCCCGCGACACAAAGGAACACGAAGATGGATACAACAGGATCAAAAATTTCTGCAGGGTAAATTGAAGAAATCAATCAAAGAAGAAGAATGAGAATAGAGAGGAAAAAGAAAAACTCCGTCCGTATTCCGCGAAAGAACAACTAAGGGGGAGAGAGAGGTAGAGAGAGTGAGTAAGAGAGAGAGAGAAAGAGAGAAAACAAAGCAACCAACAAGGAAATTTTTTTCCCTTGGGGATTTGAATCAGTCGAATTGGTGGATGGATGGAGGGGAAAGAATGGGAAGGAGGGAACCTGGACAGACGGGAACTGGGAAGGAAAGAGCAGCGAGGAAGGCACGCCTGTAGCCTGTAGGTGCTGCTCCCGAGTGCAAGGAAGGAACAACCGGCTGGCGGGAATGGAGACTTTGGGCTGACTTTTTACCTGCATTGTGTGGTTGGACATGCTGATTGGTTGCTGTGGGTGGCGCGCTAGTAGTCTTTGAGACTAGCGCGTACTGTGGGGCTCTTTATATAATCGTGGATGCATTAATTGCGGGTCTAACTAGTTCTAGATTAGTGTGAGTCGGTAAATAATTACACCATTACAGTTCTGAGTTCGTATCTCTCATTGAGACTTGCTTGTTCAGATGACTCGAAGGTGATATGCTGATGGAAGATTTTGACAAGTAAATGTCTTTGGCCATACAATTGACAAGCTGTCCTGAATCGCTACCTACCCGGAACGTCCGTGTCTTAGGTGAAGCTGAAGCTGTGGGGTCAATCCGCACCATCTGAAGAACTGCTCTATTTATATCTGGCCAGTCCTACGAAGAACATCTATGACATTGAGGAGAGTTTCATCTATTTTACTTTGACTATGCTAAGAGTGCGTACCTAACTAGCAGTATATCTGAAAGTTGAAGATACGCGACAAAGATCAATTAGCACATAGCCAGTCAAATCCCGCCTGATAACTAGTCTTGTGTACTGAGTAAGTCTACCTGCTAGGGCCCGAGGCTGTAACGATTTCGGTAATAAATTATAATGGCCACATATTAACATCTATAAGACAAAACCCTGATCATAAAACGGATCAATCAACTTTATGGAGTTTTCAATCTTGCAAGTTAAATGGGGTTTACTGTAATAGGATAACTGCTCTCATAGCGTCTGATACTATGACCTCCCAAAGACTAAAAAAGTCAGTTAGTATGCACGCCTTACTGCTATCGGTGGTTTGTGGCAGGTATTGAGAATACGTACGGGGTAATCAATAGTTAGAGATCCGACAGACTGGTACCGATCTGATTCAATGCAAACAATGATCAATTCTGCGTTTGAGAGAAAAAGAATAGAACAATGATAAGATGTCTTGTTTTATATCTAAACCTAAATTTATAGGAAGGTATAATGCTCGAGTAGTTATCATAATGTAGCACAATTTCCGCATGTTTACGACGTCTGATTTTGCTGCCTTGCTGCCTGGGAACAACCGTAACGGCGTATTTCGAGTACGTATTGTAAGTAAATTATTGGCCCATCCATGATGTAAGAATCTGCAAGGATTAACCGATGTACATCTCTGGATCGTATGCCTTCCTCCAGACCGAGTGCATACAATGCAAGGAACATGCAGCCTTCACAATTGTATTCAAGCTGACTTGTTGATGGACGATCGAGATAGATTAACTGAGCTCGGACAGCACCGCCTTGTGATGAATCATATCCCAGCTGAAGAAGAAGCCTTGACCACATGATGCGAATCGACGAACGGTACACACGGAAGAAACAAAGAAGATCACGCAAAAAAATTCTTGTTGATTATTCTCGAATACGTACGAGGAGACGCTAAGCAGACGTTATCCATGGAAAGGATACATGACCCCGCTCAACAATCCATGATTTCATTGCTGTACGGTACCGTATGAAACGGCCACACTGAAATGTATGGAAGAAGTTCCAAGAGAGTTCAAAACGACTAAGTCAGATTGTACGAGAATCGCTTGCCCTTCTAAAGCCTTACTCAAGGCTTCGCTCTTCGCCCTATATACACAAGATATGGCTCCGTTCAGGCTCCTTGCTGAGCGCTCGGGCCCCTAGACTGGTCAGCGCCAAGGTGGTGAGGTTTGACAACACCAAAGAAACCGCCGGCGACCTTTGTTATATGAGTCACACCGCGTGGGAATAGCTTCACATTACTCTTTGTTCATTGTTTTATGCTTTTTAGTTTTGTTTAGATTATTGTTTCTCTTGTATGGCCTGCTCCGTCAGAGCCAAGCCTGGGAGCAAGCCCTTCGCAAGCATAAATATGGGCTTGCTCCGTTGTAGTTTAGTTTTGCTCTTCAGCTCACGTCTTGTTAGTTTCCTATGACATACGTTTTTCCTGACTCCGCTACGCTCTGTTACACCTAGGATGGACTGATCAATATGATCTATTGTATGTATGGATGTGTGTGGGAGAAGGATATCCTCGCTAGCAAGCGAGGTTCTATTCTACTCCCCAAACGCGCTAATTACATACGCACGGCGGTGCTGGAGGCGAGGAAGGGTAATCCCTTCAACATTATGTTGTTTTGAAGTTGCCTGCTCCGTCAGAATCGGTCCTGAGAGCAAGTCCTATGCTCTTCTCATACTCAATATTTTCAGCTGTCCAGGCGCACAATCTTCTTCAAATTCTCTCCGTTGCTATCCATGGATCAAAATCCTCCCCAACAGACCGATCCCACCACCAACAAATGAGCTCTATCAACGGCAGTCCAATGACCGAGAGTGAGGTCCTTAAGCACAATCGATGTTTTATATACTCATCTTTGCATCAACATACTCGCCATGCAACCAAAGGAGACCTTGGTTTCATTCCTCTTAGTAGGAGATGAAAAGAGTCACCGTGCGGATATCTTACAAAACACACAACGAATGACATTTTGCCTATCTTACGCAAGATGGCGGAGTTAGATGTCAAGGTGCTCGATTTGACCTGGTTCAAAAAGGAAGAGCAATCTACCCTACGAGAAGCCTTTCGAATGGGCTTAATTAAGGGAGAGAAAATTTATATATCATATCAACTATGTCTGGAATGAGCTGAAGGATGCGCGAGAGGAAAGCCTGCTTTATCCGAGTTGGTACCAACCACCAGCACCGAGGATTCATATCGAGATGACACCAGAGCAAATTGCTGCCAGACAACGAGCGGCTAAAGGCCTTGGTGAACACAATCTGGGTAGTATCTACCCTTTTGACGATTCTTTTAAAGAATGGAAACTTGAAGCGACGCAGGAGGAACGAGACGAGCTCTTTCAGGCAGATATGGCACATCGAGGAGAGGTGGCGTATCGTACTCGAAATCACCTAGATCCTACAAAAGAGACAACTCAGCCAGATCCTACAAAAGAGACAGAGATCCCAGCGAAGAAACGAAAAACAACGCATTCACTCCATTCTCTCTATTAGTCAATATTGACTTCTTTGACATCGAGCAAGCAGAAGCGCCAACGCCACCGTCGGAGCAAGAACTCATTTTCCAACAACTGCTGAGCAGCATCTTAGAGGAGATCGTGGAAGCGATCGAAGCTCACGATCTATTTCGTACCAAGCTACAACTCTTCTTTGACAAGGCTCGCCTCGCCGAAATAGACCAAGCAATCACTGAGGACTATAATGAGACTAATCAAACTCTTCGATTCTACTGGTCAGGCGACGCAAGGAACGATCCCTCAGCTCTAACAGATAAAGACCGTCAGGACCTTCCCACAAAGCTTCAGTGATACAAGGACAACGAAGTAATCAACTACACAATCCTCCACAAGCTCTCGACCAAGGAGCTTAGCCAGGTCTTCGACGAAAAGAGAGTCAGGCAAATCGTCTCTTCGCAGCATCACTTGAAGAGGCTGCACCGATTGTATCCCCAACCACTCTCAACTGGAAACACTGATGTGAGTACTTTTCAAACCCAATAAATCTTCTCAGAAACTAATCATATCTTCTAGGAACCATGCAAGGTTTTCACAACGATTAGATTACCACACCTTAAAGAAGTCATAGGACAGCTTCTCGATCGATTGTGCGACACTGAAAATCCTTGCTCAGATCTCATCCATATGCCTTACAGACGGATCCTGATGAGCAAAAAACACCAAGATATGATAGACTATGTTGGGATACCAACTAGACCAAAAAGCAGCCCGCATACTAGATGATCTAGTATGGTAAGATATAGCTAGCAACGAGGATCACATGGAATGCAGAGTGAGGGAGGGGACGATGTCCCAACAGACTATCTATATTCATTAATAGACTACGACATTAAATCATTAGAGGGTGTAGATATCACAGTCAAGGAGTGAGTCATCTTCTGTCCATGCCGAGGATTGATGTGTTCTTTACGACTAACTAACTCTTCACAAAAGGCTGGAAAGAGTCCTCGATAACCGAGTCCATAACGATTGGCTTCCTAACAGCGGCTATGCTGATATTGTACTGGATGATCGAGTAGAAGAGTATTGGCGAACTTACGTTGGACAAGCCTCCAAGCCGTTACTGCGCTTCAAGGATCATATCAAAGGTGCCATGAGGCCTATCCCACAGACACTACATTACTTTACGCTCTGGAAAAGAGATGGATACCGATCTATGAACTTTCTACGACTGTGGGCTTTAACCGATCCTGATTCAGCACTCTATGATGAAGAGCAAACGCAAATATTTGCAAATACCCTTGAAATGGTTTCAATCACTGCCTTTGCAATCTCTGAAGGAATTTTTCCCCGACCTTACGGAATCTTACGCAGGACTGGGCTTGAATGTCCTCATTCCTCTTTATCAAGGTTTTACCGCCCATCAATCAGTACGGTATACATTAACTCTCCGTATTGGGCTTTCTCATGACTCTGAAATCCGGGACTGGCCACAATTCAGAACAGAAACAAAAGCCCCTAAGCATCCTGTGCGGTCATTCAAATGGGGAGATTTTGCAAAGAACCAAGTGGATTACCTACAGATCTTCAGGGATAAATTCTATGAACAAGTTGGTGGTGCTGTGCGAATCCAAGTACCTCTCTCTGCCCCTAATACAAAAGCAAGCAATACCTTTGACGTAAAGGAGTGGTGTGAGGGGTTTACTCGGGATTTCGGGAATGATGTCGTCGAGCCAATTGGCAGTGTTGATGCCACTTAATCTACCTCTTTTGGCGGTAGAGGATGCTGGAGATGTGCTTCCCTTCGGATTCAAAGAGAGTGGGTTCAACGAGACCATTCAATAATATGGCCTTATAATCCATGCAGGAAGTACCTGAGGAAACGATATAGGTTGTTGGGACATTATCCCACTCCCTCACTCTACATTCCATATGATCCTCGTTGCTAGCTATATATTCCCATACTAGATCATCTAGTATGCGGGCTGCTTTTTGGTCTAGTTGGTATCCCAACATAGGCTAAAATCCCAGCAATCTATTCCGACATTAACTATAACTATGACTCCAAATAGAATTTGGACGCTGCTGTATTTTGGCGATTGATCGATCCCCTTTACAGGATTTTGACCAATGAGAGACAACTTAACCATAGCTATATCAAGTACCAGCAGATCCATAGTTAGTGCTCTTATCTGCGTTCCTGGATTACACATGTAATAACTTTTTGGCCAGATGATTCTCGATATTTGGGTATGAAGCTATCGCGCAGAAACTAATTTCGCATTGTCAAGAATTATCCAACTTCATCTGTTGGACATATTTCGAGCGAATACGGAAACGTTCGCACCCGTTACATACCAATACCAAGAAACCCCACTAAGGGGTAGTACTTTTTGGTGCAATTGGTATTTGGTCATTATTGTGTTACCGTATGATCTCTCAACATACAAACTTCTTTCAACCCACACGCCGTGCTTGCTCCCGTTCGACCTGTAAATTGGTTGATATATGAGAAAAGGAAGGACTTAGTAGTTAATAAAAAAACATGTCATGCATGAGATGGATGGACGTAAAGAGGGTCGAACTCTTGACATCCATGGTATAATATAGAACACAATTCAGATCTGAACAGCTATCCTATAAGCATGGCGCTCTAACCAACTGAGCTATACGTCCTCACTTGTTATGGTCGTCTGGGCCTTGATGTGCGGGACTGCACCGAGATGATGATTTTAGATCTCCCAAACCAATCATCTGTTTTAAATAAATTACGTCTACAATGAATTTATCGGAATTCTTTCAACGCTTATCTGCATTAAATTGTTACGAGTAGTTTTATTGACTACTCGTGCCTGAATAGATTCTTCTATTCATGGTGAAAATATCTGCTGAGCGCAAGGCAGCAGCTTCATGCGCTATAGACTACTCTAGGGATAGGAGGCCAACAACTGAAGTGTCCTCTCATACACCCTCGCAGCCTCCATTTCCCACAGCCCCGTATGATTACTCTCGAACTCACTTTCATCTATATCCATTCCATCTTCCCACTCGTTTTCGCTATCATCGCCATCATCTTGATACTCAACATCCTTCTCCCTCATCTCCACAACTGCAATCCGACTTGCCTCCGCAATGCTTTTTATTCTCACTTTTTCAGTCGTATTAACAATATTCTTTGTATACTCGAACCCACTGAGGGGTACACCAGACTCGACGTCTTCGCCGAGCAAAAGACTAGCGAATATTACGTCCAGCTTTTTGAGAAGCCGGAATGTCGGCTTTGGTTGGAAATGAGGGTATTCGGGGAGATAGGTGTTTATCAATCCTGCGAGGGAGATGAGGTAGGGTATTTGTATGGACGCTACATCACATTAGCTTTTATCAAAACCCGATAGGGAAATTGTAGAAAGACTCACGCGTCCCACTAACCCAAACAACATCAATAACCTCCTCGATATCCTTGACAACCTCTTTAAAACTCTCATATCCTTTAGCCTGGTCTTCATCCTTATCCTTATCCCCGCCATCGGCATCATTCTGATCATCAATCGCGCTGCTAAATTTCTTCGCATGTCGACGGTTAATCCGCAATATCTTGCCATCCACATAATTGATCAAAGACGACTCTTTCGCTCCACCGGGTTTGAGTGGATGCACCCGTTGACGTGGGAGATGCGATAGTGTTGTAGTACTATTACTGGTGCCAGTGGCATTTGTGGCTGTTGAAGGAGCTGGAGATGGCAGGGTGGGATTGAGGAAGCCTCCCCCTTCTCCTGGATGAAAAGAGTTGCTCATGACTATTGATTATTTGATAGTCGAGGATATCCCAAGATCTGGTCCCTGACCAGACAGTTGGTGTCGGTTGCGTGGTCGGACTTAAAGACACTATCAGATATGTCAAAAATATGCATGGCTAGTCAATTTTATCGAATCATCAGATATATAAAGGACCTACCTGTGTTTTTATGAATACGCCCCGATATTCATTGAGGTTGAAGATGACTATTGCTGAATATGTTGGATGCAGTTTGGATGACATCAAAGAAAGGCTCTAACTATCTCCGGTTGTATGTCGGACGTGATTGGCCAGCGATATTGTCGGGTAAAGTTGCCGTTGTGGCAGCACATACATCAACACCACTCCAACAGCTTCATGCTTCCAACGAGGACTAGCTTGGGCACGATGAGCCATGTGACCAAATCTCAAAGGGATGCTATACCACGCATAGATTTGAGGAGGAAGGAAATCTTCATCTCCTCATACGACCGACCAGCGCCGATTCTAATGATCGTCTTTTCTCGTCCGAGAACGACTCCCTCTATCAGGTAATAGCCATGGGCCGAACAAAGAGCTTTGCGACTATTTCCCGCATTTATCTGACCAAGTCAGGGATATCAACATGCATCTGATTCTTGACTAGTGACTCATCCTCCTGTGAAAAATAGCTATTGATGTGTCGAACTCGCGATGGCTCATATCCGCATGACTTCAGATTGAGGCGAGCTACGAACTGTGCCTCCTAGAAGGAACTTGAGGTCTGAGAAGCGTCCTTAATAGGTATATTTACTTGCCCACCATGAGTGAAATATCATTCAAAGGTGAGCTTGATATCCTATCTAGGAGTCCACCACGCGAATTGGCTGACTTCTATTAGATCCACACGAGACAATGGAAGAACACTCCATTCCGAAGGTGGAGTTGGTAGATCCTACAACTTTAGCCTTCAAAACTCGAGGAACCCAGCACCTACCATGCTACCTTCTTGATACGCATTCAGTGAATGAGGATTTCCGTGGCCACGAAGAAACCTTGAAGCTTCTTGCAGACGAGCTCTTGCCTCCCAATAACAGGGTGGCAGCATCGAACCCCCGCTTTGACAGCTTTGTGGAATTGGGGGCATTAGAAAGACAGAAGTACCCCGTGAGTTTATGCAATGTTATTTAACTTTAATGCTGTGTTCTGGGTAAAAGCGGATAAGGTTGCGAATCTTGACCTTGGCTACAAGCGAATTTCGTTAGCCCTCGGACTTGAAGAGGAGTATTAGTGGAAAAGTAAGGTTATTAGCAATGAGATTTGTTAAATGATGGCTTGCTAATCCTCATGATGATTTATGGATGATGAAGAATCTTAATCTATTTGTTCCAGCTTAACAAGTAACCTGGCTACTTGTATTTGACAACGCAAATAACTTAATAGTTCTAGCGAACTACTGGCCTTAAGATAGTGGATTGATCCTTATCACTAGCTGCGATTCTTTAGCTAAGAGTATGTTTACGAATAGAACTTCTGGCTTATATCTTAGTTCACTTTCTCAGTAAAATAGCTTATTTCTTATTGATCATCTCACTGGCATAGCTAATAGGCTAGAAGATAATACAGCTTAATAAGAATCTGATGCCCTTAGAGGCATTCCTGTAACTATTTCTTAGATGGTAGGTATTATCTATTAACAGGAACTTAGCTCGGCAGAATTCCTCAAGCTCTATAATAATTATAAGGGACGTGCTAAGCTCTATGAGACCAAATTCAATACCTATCTAGTCCTATATCGCCATTCTCTCTCCACAGTTTGGGCCTTTGAAAAGCTGGCGCATGATGCTCGACTACTTTTAAAGCTGATTTTATTTTTTGATTTGAATGTTAATGAAGAGGACTTGCTAATTGAAGCATCAGCAATACTGCTTCCTGACGACTCGCAGTTTAAGAAAGGGCACTACATTGAGGCTTAAACAGAGCTCTTGAAGTCATCACTCATTCAGAGAGATAAGTAAAAATAGTGTATATTGGTCCATTGCATCGTACAAGATGTAATCTTTGCAAGAATAAGGGCTCCAAAGAAATGATTCATGTTTGACCAGGTCGTACGGATCCTTTGGGAATTGGCCATTGGACTCACCCTAACCATCAAAGAAACCAGACCTACCCCAGTCCAAATTAAATGGTGGTAGATTAGATGTCGAAATCCGGCCTAGATGTGCAGCAATGTACCCGCACGTCCTGAGGATACATCAGTTTTGGTCAACTATTCCAAATATCTCCGAGATTACCGCGCTGCTTTTGTGTGTCTTGCTTTGCTACGGAGTTTGTTTGAAAATACTAGGTATCAAAACGAGCGTGGGCGCACAAAGGAATCTGATGAGTTGTTCAAAACTGCTCGCCGTATCTTCAAGCTCTCGACCGATCGACCGATCTAGACCGGGATTCATCGCTTGCAAACATTTATTTCTGCCTGGGAGGTATTGCCA
Organism: Talaromyces liani; assembly: GCA_022814505.1. Lineage (NCBI taxonomy): Eukaryota > Fungi > Ascomycota > Eurotiomycetes > Eurotiales > Trichocomaceae > Talaromyces > Talaromyces liani. The sequence continues at coordinate 88,530 of JAKLNL010000039.1, forward strand.
TGGACACCAACGATTCTGACAAGAGCCGCGATTACAAGGAACTAGCTTTTGATCTTGTGTCTAAAATCTGCAAAGAGTCACAAGCTGTTGACGAGAGTTTATATCTTACCTACGCGGAGCGAGCCATCTTACGCATTCAGGACAAGCAGTACGAAGAAGGCGAAGCTGATCTCAAGAAGGCATTACAGATCCGTAAAAATGTCGGTAACTTCGATCCACGTTTAGATGAAGTTAATTTGGGGTGGGCGCTTCTTGCGCAGGGCAAGCTTGAAGATTGTAACGTGCTTCTTCTAGACAGTTTAGGTAGAGAAAAGGAATTGGGCAAGGACGATAGGAAACCTGTCCGGACTGGATTGATTCTTTATATACCTAGCAATCTTCATGCCATGCAAGGGCAAAGGGATGAGAGCTTTGATGACCACCAGAGAGCATATAATTACTTGCAGGAGACGGTAGGCGATGAAGACCTAAACACTGCAAAGGCTGCCTATAAGGTTGCCGAGCACCTGATCAACTTAGGTCAGAATGAAGATGCAATGTAAACACTTTTACCTTTGTATACCTTGATAAAAATATTCTCTGACTTATCTTATTAATAGTACCTTCATTAACATAGCGCTGAATTTCTGGTCCCTTGATCTGAAGGCGCACAAGAACGAGATTGCTCGCACTACTTTTCTCAAGGGGAAAATGTCCGAGGCGATGGGCAGGACGCAAGAAGCTTCCATTGCTTTCGAACATACCTGTTTCTTGAGAAAGGAGATTACCAAAAGGATAGAGGCGTGGAGAGAGCTTGACGACGGAAGACTTTGATGATATTGTCGCCTTTTGGGCTCGATGAATCCCATATCTTCCTTTCTCTCTCTCTCTTCCTCTCTCTCTTTCTTTCCCATTCTCTTTCTTGGGGTGCTAAGGGCTTCTAGTCATAGGAACGTTCTCTTATCGAAACTGCCGCTAACGCGATAATTAAACAATTCAAATTATCGTAAAGAACTACATCTGGACAAATCAAATACCATCGCTTTTGGATAAGGGCTGCATTGTGTTAGAATCGATACAGTTATCTAGGTACTAGCAGGGATCAACTGCATTTGATTTGTCTCTCTCAAGATTGGTTTAACGAATACCTATTTCAGATCCTCACTTCGATTCTATAATCTGATCAGCCCCCTTGGCCGCGCGGGAGACTAACAGACTGTCCATGTTACTGGAGCTGTCAGGTTTTCGTGTTGGCGGACTTCACAATTCAGGAATAGACTGCTTTTAGGGCAGTATCATGATGGATGGAATCTGCCAACACATCTTCCAAAGTATGAGCCCAAACCTAATGGGGTGGATGCGTCGGCACCAGCGGGACAGAGACAGGGATAAACACCATCCATATAGCAAGCCTTGTATATAGTAGTGCTAGTACGTGTAACCCACCCCAGCCTGGCTCAACTCTACCATGCTCCCAAAGGAGTTACATAGATTCAGGAAACTATGTAGGCTTGCAATGAGTCTACGAATGGAGGAGGGGATGGGCTGGCCCGCTGCTTTGGCGCTGCATGAGGCTATGAACCTACTGGTCAGGCTGGTGTTTCCTCGAAGCCTCAAGGCTCAAGGTCAGCCAGCCACCTTCAACACCTACTAATGTATCTCGGAAAGGATAAGCGATAGCGGAATGTTCACTCTTGCTACAGTCTCTTGCAGGAAAAACAAGCGACTTGAACTTTTCAAAGTTCCATTCCCAAGCAATTGCTGACTGCCAGAAATATGTTCCCTTGCTGTAGCAAGTATCGGGAACTTCCATGTCAACGTTGATTTCATTGAAGGATTCCAAGATTATGGTGGTTTTTTGGGCTTCTTACACCGATAATAGTCTTATTCTTGTTGAGATCCTTGCCAATAATGAGTGAAGAAGTTGAACCTTCAAAGCCATCGCCCGTGACGAAGCACGAAGCACTTCCAGTCAAGAATGACTCTCCGAATCCGGCGCGACCAAAAAAGTTGCTTCAAACCACGCCTCTCCTCCTCATGCACACGGCTGGGAGCATCACCTTGGCGTTAGTGCTCGTTTATGCAGTGGATGGGTACAACGCTGGCGATGATTCCACCCCGCATTATGTTGATGGAAAGCTTCTTCTTCGATCGTCAGATGTCACAACTTTGATTTCGGCCGCATTGGTTTTCATCAAGTTCTTCACCACGTCCTGGGCAGCTATTGTGACCTGGAGAGGTGCGTGGGAACTAACCCACTCGAACACAGGGCTCACCTCGAAGCAGGTGTCGTTCATGACGAGATATAAGCTGCTTCCCTGGATGAGATCTCCCTTTGGGCTACCAAGCGGTCGTCGCAACTGGGCGGTGGCCGTTTTCCTTCTCTGCTCCGTCCCCCAGCCATTTATAGCTCCTCTTCTTTCTGGTGCCGTAAACTGGAATCCATCTTTCGTCGCCGGTCCGCAAACAGCGGCTGTATCTGTGAACTCAACAAACCCAACTGCGAGTGATTCTTACTGGTATCAATACACGGATTTCGGTTACCCATTTAAGAGGACTGATATTCTTAGACAGGCATTAGGGCTTGCTAACATAGCCTGGTCAGACAGCACAACCGTCTCTGCCAATGGAACTTCTCTAACAGGAAATGGGTGCCGTCACGTTATGAATTCTGATGGTCTTCCTGTGAATTCAACACTGGCAGATATTGTTGTACCGTGCATTAAAATTCAGAGTATAAATTGGGCAATGGCAGCAGCGGAGGTCCCAGATGCGGTTTTTTCTCAAGCTACTGCGAACGCCTGGCAAACGAGTGTCGTGAATGACACGCTTTACCGCTACACGAATCCAGGGCATGCCATCTTATTTGATGTCAATAATTTGTGGTACAATAAGGATTATGAGACGAGCTCGTTTCCGCCGGCAAGTAAAGTCTCAGGGCCCAACTCTCTAGCCCTTATCATCGCCAACCAGTACTCAGATTGTCAGAATCTCACACCAAACCAGTTTGGCGATGTAAACAGCTATCCGCAGTTCAAAACCTCTTGGTCACTTGGTAGTTGCTTTCTGTTTGCCAATGTGACCATAGAGGCGGGCGTAACAGCTAGCCAGCTAAGCAAATATATCTCGCCGCGAGTTATTGAAGACCAAACTCCTCTTGAGGACGCCACTATAGACCCCAACACATGGGCACAAGAGGCTGTCTGGCTTCTCCCAGATATGATGACTTCGCTTTCTCAGATGAACTCTACTCTGCTCTCGACCTGGAACAACCTAGACCTATATGTCGAGAGTCTTATCCGTCAAAGTTATTTGGCCGCGTGGGACAGCTTCCATAATAATTGGGATACAGGCGGCACGATATCTCTTGCGACCCCGCAGCAAGCGAGAGTCCAAGCAAAGGTTTCTCATGCACGCGTCTATTCATGGCTGGCTGTATCTCTCTTGGAGACTGTTGGTGGAATCTCCTTAATCTACCTGCTCTTGAATCCAGGCTTGCTGCAAGAGCCGGATCTACCGGGGAAAATAGTTTCCGAGCAGGTCAAAGAGGCCAAGGCCGCTGGGAGAAAGATCATGGACAATCTGTTTGATTTGAGCTTTTTTTGAGCTTTGGAAGATTTTGAAATGTTATAGGCGGTGCGGGAATGGATGCATCCTCATCCTGTTATGTATTTCCCATATTCTTTAATCTTAGGAATCTAACTTTAAGCACTACGTATAAATTAGGATAAGATATGTTTTTTAGGTCAGTATATGATCACTGTTCTAGCGACATTTCTAGGTGCTTCCTTACATAGCCGAACGTATTTCCGAAGGGTTACGAGGTTATGGTGCACGGATGGTTGCATGATAGTAAGCTACCATTGATGTCTTTATTTTAAAAATGTCTCAGGGCATCTATCATCCTGTCATACATCAATTTAATCAATTAAATTGTCCAATGGGCTTCGTTTTTTCCTCTTTGTTGGTTGACGCCTGGCGGAAGTGGCGGGCACGCTAAGAATTCCCACCTACTATTTAACGAATCTTTCCCTGGACAACAACATCATTCTTGATCATCACCATCGGTAGTCACGATGTTCGCCCTCGTCGTCAGCTTCGTGCTGATGTTGCTGTCAGCAGTACTTGGGCACCGCAATGGACTGTTTGATCAGTCACCCATTCTACCCACAACAGACTCCATCTCACCACAACAAAAGGCCCAGCTCCATGAAGTCGCAGATCTCATGTTGGGCATTTACCAAACTCTCGTCGACATGCGATATCTTGACCCCGTCGGTGTTATACAGGGGCCACACAACATGACAGATATGGAACCTCAATTCGAGGAGCTGGGCATTGACCCTTCCATCCGGTATCTTTACAGTATCCTGCCTTACGTCGACATCGATGCTGCAGGCAACTCCGACTTCTTACTTGGGGGCGAATTCACGGATTTCAGAGACCCTGATCAGGTTGACCAGGCTCGTGATCCCTTCTATGCGTCTCCGTCAAATTCAAACTTTGATGAGGAGGATGGACCTAACATGCGCCCGTGGTACACACCTCTTTCGCAGCTGGGAAACCATGGAAGCGTGATCGTCTACGATGCTCGTCGACATCTCATTTGGATTATTGACCAGGAGAGCTGGTCAACGACCGACTTGGCCTTGCAAGATGTCGAACCTAAGGAGGTTAAGACCGCAAATCAGAACAGCTTCGAACACATTCCGTCTCGACCAGCAGGAGATGTATTAAAGGATATTGTTCAGTGGTATCGCAACCTTGATATACTTCCAGGGGGAGGCGATAATTCATGGCAGGAGTGGGACCACGATGAGACGCCATTGCGCGAACTATATACTGCGAACGGTTGGCCAGACCGCTTCAACGCAGATGCTTTCGAAATCAGCCAAGCAAGAGCCTTCAGCCGATATCTAGCTCAAGACTTTGCCGACAGACCGATCAAAGAGGTTGTGCGGTTGAACGAGGCGATCGAGCGCTACAAGAAATGGATTGAAACACAAACTGAGATTTTAGGCTCGACTACTACAAAGGAGAGCGAGTGGGCTATTCGCTCGCGGATTTGGCGCATGGAACTCGACCTCACAAATTTTGAGGAGGATCTTATAGTAGCTGAACAGAAGGTCAAGCAGTCATGTCCGGAAAATGTTTGCCTACCTCCACAAGAGTGGCCGCTGTGGGAGCTGCAGGCTGTGACTGAAAGAATCAAGTCGTTGAAAGACGACATCACCACTGCAGAGTCATATTTCGAAATCGACCCTTATGAAGGACGAAACCTTGATGAGTGGATGGAGGCTGTTCTATCCTGGCAGAAGCAACATCACCTTACGAAACGCAAGATCGCTGTTTATCAAAAGGCGTATGAGGCGGCCCGGGAAGATGCAGAGCGGCTATGTCCCGGCCAGACTTTCGAATCCGTCACTGGGCTGGGGGAAATGGCTTGGTTTGTAAGAACGAAAGAAGAGTCACGCCTTATTCTAGTCCGTACCCAAAGAGAACTCGAACTTACCAGAGAGTGGTTCGCCCAGCTCCCGGATGATGTTCCTGAGGCTCGAAGTGAAATTGAGAGGTCAATTGAACGTCTGGAGACGGAGGTGCGGTATTTAGAAGAGACTCTCCGCAAATAGACAGCTTGTGCTGGCTCAAAGTGTACTATTAGGTATCTCGTATTGACTAGGGATGTGGAAGGAATAAACAGGATTGACTTCATTGCTTCATAGAATAATTCATGGCTATCTCCTCTGATCCGAGACTTAGAACAACCGATTCGTTATGTGAGTATCCTAGGTAGAATTGATGAGACACTCAAAAGAAGGATGACTTTAAACTCCTGTGTCATAGAACCATAAAATTCGTCAGCATGAATCATACCAGAATATCCATCAATCGAAACGTCTAATATGTATATCAGAAAGGTGAGAAGATTATTGGGAAGCTGGTTTTTGCAGGCACAGCGCAGACACAAATCCTACTATCCTCTATAAGATAAGAAGATAAAGGGATGAGGTTACGCTACTCTGGCCCCAGCGGACTCATCATGAAATAAAAAGAGAAAGAATATGGTTTGAAATATACTTACCCATCTTGCGTCCGAGTATATACATGAGAAGAAATGAAATAACGCCGGTGTCAATGCATGGGTTTGTCAAAATAGAAGATCATATTCATAAACATCACATTCCCTCGGGCTAAATATCCGTCAGTATATGTTTATATGCTTAAGAGGGGAACGAGAAAACTAGGGAAAAGAAAAACATACCATAATCCTCCCCCGACTCATCTTCAACTTCTCAATCTTCCTCTTATCCTCATCAAACCTCCTCAACAACTCATTCTGCCTTTCTTTCCTCTTCTCTCTCGTCTGGAACCTATAAAAGTCTCCCAGACCTTCCTCCCTCTTGCGCTGCTTCTCGACTAGTTCTCGCACTTCTTCCTCGCGCGCGACGTCCGTGAATCTTGGTCCCCTCGTCACGGTAATGAAACCATCCTCATCCGGCTCTGCGGCGCGACGAGACGCTTCTGCGGCACGTGTTTCTTCCCATTGAGCGTATAGGGACATGTAATTATTCACAATACTCAACAACTCATCCGCAGGCGGATAGCGGAGTTTGGCGACATGTTTTCGGTACCGTGTCGTCCCCAGTGCGGCAAGTCTATCCTCAATCCCCTCACCCCAAATGATCTGACTCTTCTTCTCCTTTGATGCAAATTTCCGTACAGCTTTGAGACTCGCCTCCATAGCCGGTCTATCGACAAAAGTGACAATCGCATGCGATCCGCTACAATGTAATTCCCGATCCCACGTCGGCGGTAACCCCGCAGCTCGCAATTGTGTTTCTAACTCTGCAGATGTAACGACGTCTGGCCGTTTGCGTTTTTTGCCTTGTTGGGCGTCTGAAGTATCTGCTACGGTCGTGGCGGTTGTCGCGGCGGTGGTAGGAGTAGTTGATCGAAACACGTGCTCGAATTGGACCCTTTCCACTCGGCCCGCGGATAATTGGCTGGAGAATAAGTGACGCAGGTGTAACTCTGTAGTATCTATCGGAACATTCACGAGAAATAATGATCGCGCTGCGTCCGGGTCGGGGATACGAGGTTCATGTGGTCGAAGGTAGACATAATGCGTGACCGGTTCGGGAAGTGACGGTAATACCGCGGGCAATTTCAACGGAAGAACCGAGTATCCTGATATCTCCGTAACTGCTGTCGAGGATTTTTTCGGCATGATGGCGACAAGGTAGCTCGAGAAGCTGTTGTTATATTGTTGTTGACTGTGATGCTATGAAAGAAGCTTCTGAAAAATAAATTTATCTGGAGCGGAATTTCTGCCGCGGCGGTGGGTACCGCTTTGAAAATGGCAGGTTTACGCGGGTACTTTAGCCCTAACCCTATAACCCTAATTTCTAAACTATCAATGACTGGTATCGAGAAAATTCCCAAATAATTGTCCAGTAAGACCAACAAGGTCTCGACGAATATTTCGCTTTCAGACCTGGTAGTTTACAATCTAGTAGATATACCTAAAAGTCGGATTATCCATATCCGTCAAATCCATAAACGCCGTCAACGACACATCTTCCTGCCCTCCTTCAACGGACTCAACACCTTGAAGACGATCCCTCTTCTTGTTATCCCTTCTCAGCATCTCCCCCGACAATACCACAATAACCAACTCACTCGACTGCGCGACAATCATGCTCCATATCCCCAGCGTGTAGACAGGTGATTGAGCCGTTTTATAGAAAAAGGGGCCGGCGATGTTTCCCGTTGAATAACCCAGAAATAGGAACGCGCTGGTAATTATCTTCTTTGTGTGACCTGCTACATTCGCGGTTTGCAGAGATAGCAAAAGGACGAAGGAGGCGTTGATGGGTGCTGTGAGATAGTAGCAGATCAACCGGCCTGGTCGGTTGGTTTGGGTCACGAAACGCAGACTAAATGCGCCTGCGACGTTGGGAAGAAGAAAAGCAAAGAGGAAAAGACAGCGGTTGTTGGGTGGGAGTTTTGATAAATATCCGAAGTAGAACATTGAGGATAACTAATTGTATTGTGTACCATGTAGACCCAGACCTTGCTGAATACCGAATATAGCGGCATACGGAAGAGTGGTTTTGTCAACGTAGAAGAATGCATAGGCGACGCCGATAAAGGGCAGGATTGTCCAGCCGATTTTAAGGTTGAGGGATGCGGTTTCTTGATCTATTAGGGGTTCGTGGTGGGTTTGTTTGTATAGAGAGAGGAAGGTTAGGGCTGCGTCGCCTTCGGAGGTATCCTTTGGGATGGGTTTTGTGATGCTTTCGAAGTGGGAGACTTCGCCTTCTGCTCTGGGGTTTATTTTAGTCATGGTGGGTGATTTCAGAGGTTGGTTCAAAGAAAAATGTGATTTTCGATCTGACGATGAAAAGTTATCTCTGATTATAAGGTCCGGGGTGAGTTATAAGATGAGCATGCATCCGATCAAGCGAGGGAACTTCATATACTCATCTTCGGATAAGTTGGAGGGTAAACAGTGCAAGATCATCTTGTATCCGAACGACCTACCTGTATCTGGATAAACTTTGAAGTACTCGATATTAGACTGCATTTTATCTTAAAGAGTTGGTCGATGGTCCTGTACATCGGATAATCATCCCATATACAGGCTCATGCGACTTTTCCGGCCCTAAACACCCACTCTACCCCGGATTCCCCGCATGGAGGAAAGTAATGGTACTCTTGAAAATAGGAAGACGTTAATTCATTTCAGATACTTGGATTCACGCCTAACCCATATCGACTTCATTGTAAGTGTCAGATCATTGCACGAGATACACAAGCCATGAATAGAAATCAAATAGTCGAGATCAATCGAGGTAGATAGCATTCCATTCCTTCCCCAGTCTCATGGATAAACAAGGTATCATGTCGATTCGTTTCATCAGACCTTATCCGGATCATTGATACCGCCATTGGTAATGACATACGTCGCCTCGCGTTCGGGACAGTCTGCAACGCATTAGTCATGTATCAAGCAACAAGTCATTCCGAAGAAGGAGCTCACCTGGCGAATCCTGAATCTTGGCCACTCGCTCGTCGCCGCGGCCTTTGCGAAGCAGAACTCGTGTTGTCGAGGCATGAGCAAGGACATGTCCACCCACAGGCTTGCGACCATCAGCACCCGCAAAGAGAGCACTGGCTCCGGGATCACTTTGAACTTGATTCGTCTATTGGCGTAAGTATATCATGAAGTAGAGACAGCATCGGAAGTGTGTATGGCCTACCATCAGGACACAGACATTGAACTCTAAATGGATCAGTCAGTTTCTGATTGCTCGAAAGGGGTCGCCAGAAACATACCTTCAGCCAAATGAGAAAGCCTAATAAGAAACTGATTGAGCTTCTGCTGCCGTTCAGCAAGCTCCCCACGACCCGAGAAGTCAACACGAAAGCAATTCATAATACTGTCAATGACAAGAAGTCTATATTGACCTCCCGCAAACTCCTTCGAAAGCGTATTCAGTAACTCAAGCTGATGCTCGCTGTTCAAAGCACGAGCATACGAGATATTTTCTTGCGTAGACTCAGCATCGAGACCATAGCGTTCAGCAATTTGTGCTATACGCTCAGGTCTGAAGGTTCCCTCGGTGTCGATATAGGCGACTTTTCCTTCCCCGCCACCCATTTCCTTGGGTAGTTGAGCGATGACGGACATTGTGTGGGAGAGCTGGGTTTTGCCGCAACGGAATTCGCCGTAGACTTCGCTGATGCTCGAGCTTTGGAAGCCACTGTGTCACAATCAGATATCGTTGCATTTGGGTCTTGTTATAAACTGACTTACCCTCCAAGGATACTATCGAACTGCTTACTGCCAGTCGAAATCTTGAAAACCTTCTTTCGTTGATGACAAAGTTCCATGGCAGTGATGAAACCATTCGCAGTAGGCTAGTCCCAGTCATCAGACACTCGTTAGTGATCTTTCTCAACACTCCACAGAGCAGAATGAAACCCTACCAAACATTTCTGAATAGCCTCCTTGATTTTTTCAACCTTGATCTCGCTGAACCCTTTGATCTTCAGCAGAGTCCTACGAGTCGCTCCATGCACCGACTACGAAAAGGAACAAAATCAGTATGACATCTCGACGACGAAAGAAGAGAAACGTACAGCAACAGTGAAATAGCCGTGGGCTTTCAGCTTGGTGACATCAGCTGCTCCAATGCCTATATTCGGTCAGTTAATGTGAGCCTAATGAAAGACATGTGTCGATGGTGTACCATAAGCTTCGATGTTGTCAATGTCGATGATGAAGTCCTGCGAGACGGTTAGAAATATATTGATTTTGAACGGAAGGTATCGATTCGCACATCGAGATCGGAGTCATCGCTGACTTCAGACGCAGGCATTATGATGGTTTTCTTCTATTGATGTGATGGAAGAAACGGTAAGTAGTTTCTCTGCTCGACTTGAGAATGAATGGGAGAGGTGAAAGAAGAAAGAGTGGAAAATGGAAGAGGAAGGAAGAATGCGAGGTTCAGGTGGCAGGTACAGGTCGCTCCTTCCTCTTTTGTCGTTTGCCAGTGAGTGCAGTCACATGAATTTCCTTTTTGGGACGCACCAAAGTGCGTGTTGAAGTCGAAGACGAGAAGAGACGAAAGAAGATTGTGTGTAAGAATATTCCATGTCATTTCATATTATTGGGAGACTTGATAAAAGATACTTGAATAGATAGTTTCAACTTTCCAACCAACATCAATCGCATCATCCACTCCATCCAACATACTCCAACCGCCCTAGTCAATCAGTTCACACACACATACAGCCCAATCACTCAAACTCGAACTCTAGACAGTTCACCACAATCCAATAGAAGAGAAATCAATGTAGCGCCCTCTCATTTTCTTGCAGTCTCATTCTCCTCTTTTCCTTTTATCTCTTTCCCGTGTCTCCCTTCCAATGCTGATTTGCTCGTTTCTGTCGTAAAAAAGGAAAAAACCGTTGATTATCCAATAGACGCCAAATCATCAGAGGAAAGCTCCGACCCGGTCCGAACCCAAATGCAATAAGATCCTAGTTTCATGCAGGATCTTGTAAAAGGCCGTAGACGTGACAAGGGGACACCGATTATCCGGGAGTACTCCAATCAGAGAAAAGTGGTGGTAGGTGTGTTGAAAGAAACGGAATCGTAAAGGTTCGTAAGACAATAAGAAAATAGTGATATGAGTTTGAAAAGATATTAGATATGGAAAAAGAAATAAAAAGGCCATGCCGGTAAACCTAATACAAAGGCAAGAATGGAGAGAAGTTGGATTTCGAAGGGGAGGTCGAATGATCGGTTCTAAGCAGCGGCGGCAGTTGTAGGAGCAGCTGCAGGAGCAGCAGCAACAACGTCCGTGGAGGGAGCAGCTGGAGCTGCGGCCGGAGAAGTAGCGGCGGCAGCAGTGGATGTTGCAGCAGGGGTTGTGGTGGTGGCCGCAGCGGCGGATGCGGTCTTATCGGCAGAGGTTTGGGGTTTGTTCTCGTTGGTAGGGCAATCGCGAGAGATATGTCCGGCCTGAGAGCACTTGTAGCACACCTTTCCAGCAGAGCTCAAGGGACCTCCATTGGGTGCAGTGCAGTCGCGAGAAATATGGCCCTGGAAAAGTCAGAACGTGGGCTCGATTTTGACATGAATGGTACCGAGGACTCACCAACTTGCCGCATGCATAGCATTTCATGGCCTGAGCCTGGCAATCACGGGCAAAGTGGTTGGGACCTCCGCACTTGTAGCAGGTAGCAGCTCTGGGGTATCCTCCAAATCCACCGCGGAATGATCCACCAAAGTTTCCACGAGGAGCACCGCTGCCACGACCAGCACCAGGCTGGGCGTTGGGAGTGGGGCAGTTGCGCTATACAAATGCGTCAGTGAATCGGTGTATCTCGATTTTAGAGGATGCTGCTTACAGCCAAGTGACCGGTTTGACCGCAGCTATAGCAGCGGCCACCGTTGGCGCCGCCATTCAAGCGAAGAGTAGGGCAGTCAGCCTGGACATGGCCCAATCCTTGGCAGTGGTAGCACTGCTTGGCTGGTGATTGTCAGAATATGTCGATTGATCAAACCGGAGAAACAGTCTACTCACTCTCAGTAGTACGAGGTCGTGGGCAGGCATTGGACTCGTGGCCTGTGGAAAGCATAGCGTTAGTCTCGATGCGATGATGTAGTCAATTGAGAAAGGATCGGTTCATGCGCGCATACCAGGTTGCTTGCCTAAATAGGTTCAAGATGGTCAGTCGAGTCTCCGAGTAGAAAAAGTTTATTCGGGTAGGGATACATACAGTTATAGCACAGACGTTCGGCGGATGAGCAGACCTCTGTCCCAGTTAGTCCCAATGCTTCCATTGAACGCTCAGATAACGAGAAGCAGTATACAATTGAGATAACCGCGAGGGATTACGAACCAGCGTAATGGCCGATGTTGCCACACTTGTAACAGGCACGACGAGACAACAACATCTTGACTTCTGACAAAACTCCTATCCGGGTAAATCAGCTCTGCTCTTCGCCGTGTCTGTATATATAGATGATAAAGAAAAGTAGATGGTAGGTATGAAGAGGTTCCGGAGGAATTGCGAGATATCGAAACGACAATTGGCGAGACTGGCGATGCGAGACAGGAGAACAGCGGTGGTGAGAAGGAGAACCCGGTATCGGCTGGCTATATGCTGACATCTTGATGTGACCCTCCAGACCGTACTCGTGAGGCAGTTGACATTGAGGGAAGGTGCAATCCTAGGGAACCACGTGATTTCTTCTTCGGAACCTCGAAGGGAAATGCTAATGTTGCTGATAGATCTGCGGATAGACGAATTGACGAATCGCAAAGCTCGAATCGTATAGGTATGGCGGGGTCGAAAGTGTACATGTCATGTATATTTTCTCCTCCTTCGCTCCGTTCTTCGCTCATTTTTCCTCTTCCCATCTCTCTCCAAGTATCGAAATAAAGATTTGGGTGCGGTGAAAGACTGTCAAACAAATAAAGTCGAACTCACCCTAGCTTACTCTAACAGATCTGTTTGACAGAGTCAGTTACGTGACCAATAAGATTGAAAATAAAAGTATAGAAAGGCCACAGCCAATAGACATACATACATATCTGACTAGACAGATATGTATGTATGGCCATTGGCGATAGTCTAGTACAAATCATAAAGCCAAGAAGTAAGGAAAATGAGGGAGCTCACACAGTAGTCAAATCGTTAACTACCCCAACACACAAGCAACTCACAACAACCTCAAGACAAATTCGAGGCCCACCCAAAAAGGATACTATTTTGGTGTATGATATTTCTCTTCCAAGTAGCTAGAAGAAAGCTCACGTAATCAGAATAAATAGTATCAAAGAAACAATATCACAAACAGACAAAAAGATCACAAGCTCGTGAAGAAACGAAGAAAATAAAAAATTTAGTTTTCCGCGCCTTTCCGTATTGCGTAAAGCGCAAGAAAATCCCCGGAATTAGAGTGGCATGACGCTTGGACTGTTTAGTTCTTGGCCAGAATTGCACTATGGGGCTCAACCCTTAGCTCGACCATTACATGTAGTAGGAATCTGGATAAGATGTCTCGCTTTTGTTCTCTCTATTTCTCGAGAATCAAACAATATAATAGAATTAACAATAAAAACACCGTTGCCCGTCAAGAAGTTCTATCCTCCCAGACCATGTATGTAGTAGAATTCACTTTTTGAAGCTTACACGCTTATGCATCGCCCTCCTTTTCGATCACTGCCGGTGCTCGGATCTCTTTCGATTTCACGAATCCTAATCCTTCGCCGCTCTGCAAACGTCATATGTTAGTCTAGGTACAGGCACAAAATAGATCATGGACACTTACGTAGCTGATAAGAGGAGACACCTCGACGCCGGCATTGTCGTTTTCAGTGACAACAACAGCTCCGGCCTGTTCGAGCCATCGCTTGCCCTGAAGCATGATATCCTGCTTGCTGGTATCTGGGTCGTCCTGTCCCGTACCTCGGGCATTCTTAAGCGGAGAGAATTCGTCCTCACGGCGGACTTCAATGCAGGCAAACTTCTCAAGTGGAGTCAGGGGGAACACGTCGAAGACAAATTGTTCCAATTTGATGCCGTTGGGTTTCTCGGGCTTCACAGAGTCTCCACTCTCCAGGTCGACGCAAGGAATCTTCTTGCGTGCAACGTGGTGAGGAAGCTTGTGTGCCCAAGATTCAATAGTTTCCAAAAATCGGAAGGAGTAATAGTGGTTGACGATGTTGGCGGCACGGAACTTGAGGATCTCGGGGTGCTCTGGATCCTTGGCTTCGGCCGTCTCCTTGTCGATCTCTGAGTATTCCACCACATCGGGCTTGCCATTCTTCTGGAGGATCAGGCCCACAGACTCGGTAGCATCACGTTTTCGGACTACCTTAGTAGCGATATCGACGTCTTTGGTGGCTGCAAAGCCAATGAACACGGGATCGGCAACCTTGGCCAGACAGTTGTCCACACAGTATGTATGAACGTGCTCAACGCCCCTCTTTCGCATATCCTCTCGCACGCCAGATGTAATAAGTGCTTGGTAGATACCACCGTTACCGTCCGGTGCTACAGCGACCTGTGCGTATAGTCAGTAACTAGAGCAGTAGACTAGAAAAAGGCCTCAAGACATACCTTAGCTTTGCTCTCTAACAGAATCTTTCCTTCATTTGAGATACAGGGCAAGACACCCTGCTGGAAGAATTTGACATTGGCCTTGTCCAGGCCAAAGTAGTTGTGTTGTTGGAAGAATTCCTCAGTAGGCTTATTTGTCGGACCACTGGTCATGACATACCACGGCACAACAGCCTTCTTATTATGTGTCTCCTCAGCCAAACTCTGAATCTTTGCAATACGCTCTGCTTGAAGCTGGAACAAAGACTTGTGGCTTGGAAGACCGATATCAAAGCACCCCTTGGGAGCAGAGCTACCGAGACGGGTACCCTGTCCACCAGCCATGAGCACCACAGCAACCTTGTTCTCTGAGACCAATCTCAAACCCTCATTATAATATTTCTCGAGATCCTTCTGATCTGAGTCTAGCATCGAAGCTGTGGCGGATGTGGGCAGGGGTTCGAGTTTGGCAGGTCCATCAGAGGTCTGGGGAGGATGGAGAGCGATCTCGGCGAGCTCATTGATGCGATTGGGATTGAAAGTGGAGAGTTGTTGGAAGAGTTGAGCCTTTTCAGCTGATTTGAGTTCATCGTAGAATTTGAAAACATGTCCTTGGTTGGCAGTTTCGTACTTTTCTCGAAGCTGTTGGAGCTCTTCGGCGGAGGGTTCGCGGGGAGATTCCTCGCCCTTGCCCTGAATCTTGTCAATGATATTTTGAATGACGGAAGCCATTGTGTGTTTGTTAAATTGCAGAATGACAGGAGGTAGTTTAATTGAAGGAAAAGAAGGTCGAAATGCAATGCAATTTTGTTTGTGATGTAGAAAGACAAAGTAGAACAAAAAGGAGGAATGGGGGTGTGTTTTAAGAAGGCAGGCAGGTACGTAAATACGTAACAGAGGAAGCTACGAAGGAGGGTCCTGGCGCTGTTTGTACCAGTACGCAACAGGTAATACATTGTATCGAATGTTTCAGATCAACACAGCCCGTACACCGCCTGGAAGCTTGGCCATCTCTCCGTATTTCGGTATTTACGGAGTATTCCGGGCATTTGTTACGTATGTTGTTGATCCTGTACTCGTATTTACCAACAATCATTCATGTCATCATCATCGCTGTCGCCCGAAGATTCGCTGACCTGTGATGCTGTACTGTACAATACCAAAATATGGAGTACCAAAAAAACAATACACACCTCACCAATTGCTCATAACATAACATACCATTGAATCAACTTGTCTCTCTTTTCCTCTTCCAAAGCTTGCTCTCCCTGGACTCAGACTCTCCCTCTCTCCCTCCTTGGAGAGGGGCAAAAAGAATCAAGACAAAGCTAACGCCATTTGGTCGTTAGTGCCTATAATTAGTATGCACTAGCGAATTAGCCTGGTCACTAGTCTCGAAACAAGACCCTGCACAGCCATTATTCGCTGCCACAGCTGGATGTGGATCGTTCTTCCTTCAACCTCGTGTGGGCAATGGGCTGAGATATTGGCAGCATTCTGGGAGTCAGCTTAGGGTCATGGCCACTAAGTTTAATACAAAATAGGGGCTGACATTCTTCAAACTTCAAAGGGCTGGAGGTATCGAAGCCCTGGGCTTGCTCCTTATGTCCCGATCGAGTCATGTCAAGCGAAAGAGCGCTGGTAACCTGTAGCTACTTATTCATGGGAGCTTTGGGGGTAGTCGTGCATGCATTATCGATTAAACTATATACATATTTCTCACTTTTGGATCATTCAAACATGAAGGACATCCAGCTTGTCATCGTCGTCTATCGTAGTCTCTTCTGTCGGAGGAATATTTGTCTCGACCACGATTACGATCTCGATCTCGATCTCGGTCACGATTCCTATTCCCATCTTTGAACCGGTCATCACGCCGATGGTCATCATAACGTCTTGGAGGGCCTCTCCGGTCAGGGCTGCGACTGCGGCTGTGTGACCGCGGCCGCGACTGCTTTTGACCTCGAT
Source organism: Talaromyces liani (assembly GCA_022814505.1). NCBI lineage: Eukaryota > Fungi > Ascomycota > Eurotiomycetes > Eurotiales > Trichocomaceae > Talaromyces > Talaromyces liani. The sequence goes on from JAKLNL010000039.1 coordinate 105,099, forward strand.
CTGGCGGTGGGCGGCGCATCTCGTCTTTATCAAAAACCATGCCGTACCGGTCAGTCTGGCCACGATCTTCAGCTGTGCGGTATTGGCGTTTTCGTTCGAGACTCGATATGCCACCGAATCCTCCTCCTTGCCGCTTTTGGACTGTAGCTTGCCGCCAAGTATCTGAGAGCTTGGACACCTATATTCGCCATGATTATCAGTAAATGTTTCTCAAACGGCGAAATGACAGCACATACACTTTGAGAGAAATCCACATGTATGCGGTGATCATCAATTAAGACGCCTTCCATTTTGAAGTAGGCCTGCTCGCAGTCTTTTTGGTTTTCAAACTCAATAAAGGCATACTGCAAGCTATCTCCAGTTTTCTTGTCACGAATCACCTCACAAGAAAGTATGGGACCGAATCGGCTGAATATAAGGTTGAGATCCTCATCTATCCGCGATGGTTAGCTGCAGTAACAACGTGGTTTTTTCTCTCTCACAAGTGATAAATACCTTGTGTAACGGGGTTAAGCTTGCAGACGAAAAGCACATTTTCTGGCGGCTTGACGTCGGCAAATGGTAGATCACCTACCATCTCCAAAGTTAAAGCTTGGGCCCGAGCTTCACGCTCCCGACGGAGCTGTTCCATAGCTTCTTCGTCCATATTCTCATCCAATTCTTCATCATCAGCGATTCTCACTGTAGCCAATTGAGCCTTTGAGGGAAGAGGACTTTCGGGCGGGACTTCCAAGCCAGGCGGATCATCGTAAGGGTCATCTAAAATGACCGTATGTCGGATACGAATATCCTTCAAAGGTCGCCCATTATCGTCGATAAAAGCTTCATTGATCTTTTCCAAGATATCGAATCCTTCAACCACCTTGCCAAATATTGCTGCTTTGCCATCTAGGTAATCCAAGTTGTCACCTAACGTGATGATGAACTGACTTCCAGCCAGGCGCTCGTCGGGGTCTTTTGGCGACGGCACAGTTGCCATGCTCACGGTGCCTCGTTCTGTATGTTTCAATTTGGTCGGCATGTCGACGGCGAATGTTTTGTGCGTAGGTCCCTTCAGCAACCCCCATATTGAAGATCCGCCATCGCTATCGGCCGAGCCGGGTCCTATTGGGTCACCGGTTTGGAAGGTGAAATTCTTTTGCACGCTATGCACCGGGGAAAAGTTGTAGTACTTGACTTTGCATAGCTTCAGGAAGCTAACAGGTAGATGGAAGATCTTAGTTCATGTTCAGCCACTCGACTTGAATTTTTTTTCCCTTGTGTCGGACATGTAGAACAAACGCCAACTGAGGAAGCGCGGCAAGCGATTGAAAAACGGAACGACACAAGGTTGTTTATGGGGGGGGGTCATCAAGAACTCACTTCTCACAGGCTTTCGGAGCGACATCAACTAGCAGGTCAATGACCAAGTCGCCAAGAGACGTCTCAAGTAACACACTCATAATGTGGCATGCTCCAGAGCGTGGCGCAACGTTGGGGGACGAGCAGTAGCAGAAATGAGGAAGGATGAACGAGGCGGTCAATGGCTGATAGGAGTTTGCCCTGTTGTTTATTTCGGGGTTTTTCGCGCTTATTCTGTCGTGCTGTTTGAGACAGATATTTTTAGGTCTGGGGCGTGTCGTTGGGAGCACAGAGAAGATGAATTGAAGGAGGTTGCTGGTCGATCCATGCAGGAGCTTTAGTTCCGCGCGCAGCTTCCGGGCCTTGGCAGCCTCATTTCACAGGCGCCTGCTGGCCGAGCTCCCTCCACTTTAACCGCATTGGAGAACTCCCCCATTGCTTGCATCACCCTTCCAATTATTATTTGAAATCTGACACGCAGCCCAACGTCCCACCAAACTGGGCTGCTGCTCCTTCTCTGCATCTTTAATGCCCTTAGAAGTGTACTTGCCGTGTTAGCAATGTCTTCTCGTTACACAGATCAGCAGGAGCACTGCCCTCCTACGGCGGCTTTTCCTTCCAACCAAGTGAACCACTCAATCGCGGATGTCAGACCCTTGTCCAATCCCAATGATGCTGTCATGTTTTGGCCAATTTTTGGAGAAGCGATCATTTCTGATTGGAAGCTAGGACCCGAGTGAAAGTTGAGGATTTGTAATTCGTAAGGCTACCCCATAGTATTTGAGTAGTTTGGGGTTGATGTTGACCAAGCTACTGATGATTTCGGCCGTATGTGCCCTTCTCAGAACAAATACCATGACTACTCAGCATGAAATTCAGCACGAACAACTCAAATATCGACTTTTTTCTGAGCGTGATCTGGTCTGCGCCGCAAATTCGTGTTGCACACCGGTGGACTCGGCGAGGAACACGACCAAAGAGAGGCCAGAACAGCATCACACAATTACGGCGCGCTTGATATCCCAACGTTGTGAATAGAGCTTGACTATGAACCATGCTCGATAATGAATCAAGAACTCACTATTCACTCAATGCCCGGTGGGTGTTACTCGTTGCGGTTTCTCTCGCATATCAACTTGATAGCAAGGGCCAGATTCGGCATAGCGTCGTCTCTAGGGGAGTGCTCCAGTCACGTTTCCAATGAGACTTGGAGGAGCCTTCAGCACCGACTCCTTCTAGCAGTGCCTCCAAACATACAGTCAAATCTCATGCCTCACAATAAGGTCTCTCGGATGCAAGGACAGCAACCGGAGACCATAATGAGAACGCCCAAATATAGAAAGTTCCGGAAATCGCCAAACAACGATCACTTCCCGTCCGGATGCTGGCCGTTAGATCTATGTAACCGGAATTCGGCCCATTTAAGAAGATTTTTCGTGATTGGGCGGATATTATATTTGCTACCATCAAATCATTGGATTTGTTTGGCTCCAAGAGATCGGTCTGCGCAACAGGATGGAGTTTATATCTCCGGTTGGAGATTAGCACTCGTGGGTAATGGACATGGAGGGATCCCAATCCCAAAACCACAAGTCCGACGATTCCAAATTAAAGTGAGATTCCAAATGATGGTTCCTTGCATGGATATCCCCACACAAATGCCCTACAGAAGAATATGCCGGCGGGCCATTTTACGATGCCTGATTGGGGATACATAGTCGCAAAGAAACGTCCGTATACCAAAAAGGATACAATTTCGTCTGCAGCCCACTTCTTGGCGCTCTTGCTTTTTGCGAAGTGGATTGTGTTTCCTCCAAGCTCTACACGAGTCTACATGAGAAATGAGAACCAGCACAGGTGACTGCGGCCATGGCGCCTATCATTGAACTGGCGAGTCTTGTGGAATGGTATCCAAAACATACAGCTCATGCTGGTCCCTGACTTCCAATCATCTTTCTTTCCGCCCTCCGACTGTTTGATCGACTTGCACCCTCGTAAAGACTGTATACCTTCGTACATGGTGATTAGGGAGAACCATATCACTGATTCGCCGCTTTGCAAAAGTCCGTTGTTTTTGCCGCCCATGTCTCAACGCTTAAAGACCCACTTGAACAATAAAAATTCATGTCATCGCGGCATGATTGCTGTCTAAGTCTCATGGTGATCGTCTGACACGGCATGGTGGGCCGTTCTGGAAGCTACTCATTCTACCTTGGCTCCGCCATGCTTTACCCATACGTGCATGCTATGGCGCGCTGATATAGTCCCAAGAAGCTTTCTTTGTGAGAACAAAAAAAAGAAACATTTCAAAACCAACTTATCCTTCAGAGTAGGTGCGACCTTAGTTTGTGACACGAGCGTCATCCTGTGGTCGTAAGCTGATACTTTAAGCTTGGGCCAAATGGTTTGTCTGCCTAGGTAGTCGACAAATCTTGCAATCACGCTTACTCCAGAGATGGCCATGCTTCAAACAGAGGCATGCCAGTCCCACTTCAGTATGACAAGCCACACCTTCAACACTCAAAAAAGGATTTTCCAACTTTCAAAAAAAGAAACGCCCAAGCACCGAAATGAAGGGGGGTTCTTGTTGTTGTGCACTGATGTTGATATTTCGGACGTACAATCGAGTGAGCAAGCCCTATCAAAGACCTTTCTAGGCATCATTCTGATTACCGGGGTCAATGCGGATCCTGGGGGTGTTTTACTATCTGATTATATACTGTCTGCATTTATAAATTCTACTACGGAAGCATATCCGTTGAGCAATACTGTGTTACCCCTTTTAAGATATACTCATATATCCGCTGTATCAACCATACTCCAGGCTAGCCAAGCTATTACTGGAGAAGAGCCTTCAACATGCACCACGGCTCTACCTCCGTGAAAAGTCAAGATCACTGCGCCATGCCGCAGATGCCCGGCTCATCATTCACGGAGAAACAGCGCGGCATGAAGCGAGACACTACACGGACAAGCCCTGCTAGGCATTCAGCTTCTACCTCTGATCCGGAGAGCAAGAACCGAACTCATGCCCGGCGTCGAATACAATTAGCGGTATGATTTCCCACTCAATATTGATCCCATTATACAAGACAGCAGTCTGATCAATGCAGTGCGTCCGCTGTCGAAGGAGAAAAATCAGATGTAGTGGCGAGACCCCTGATGGTGCGGCATGCACCAACTGCAAAGCCGCCAATATTCTTGATTGTCAGTTCTTAAGGGTACCTACTTCTTCTCCAAGATTCCTTCCTCTCATATCAACGACAAGTGCTTATTTCCTGTTTAGCCGGATACAACTCAACTTCTACCAACACCAGGGAGTGCTCTAGCAGTCCATTATCAAGCAATGGGTTCACTAGTAACTTCAGCTAATGCAGACGCAAGATTTCACCCATACAGTGGTCCTTTAAGTTTGTCGCATTCCACGTACGACATGTCATATCCTAAATCTCATTCTTTGTCAAATTTGGGCAACTACGGCCGAGTCGACTCAATCCAGAGAGATTCAGTATACGGAAATGGATTAGTCGACGAGTACGGTATGCCGTATAACATGCATTCGACCGCCCCTAGCACTATGGCTGAGTACTACGGTTCTTTGGGTGGCAGGGCATGGAACTCTGTGCCAGCGGCGGCAATAGCTGATTTGGATCGATCACCAAATACAATAGTATATAGTAAGACTGCCGACCCTTTTTATGTGCTAAAGCACGTGTGAGGAACACCGATTGACCTTGTCATAGCTACTGACGTCCCGTCTTTCTTCGCAACCGGAAATATGCTATCTTCTGAAGATTTCTCTACAAATCGCCTCTTACCGGTTCCAACAACTACTGCTCCGTCATCAACTAATGGTAGGAATACACTATCATATCTCAAAGATATTGATGTGACAGCTAACGGACTCCCTTACATGACGGAAGAAGAGACAGGGAATATGTATTCCTATGGATCACGAGGTTCAAACTCCGCCAGAAACAGACCTATGTCTACAACAATGTCATTTTCAAGCACTTATGGCACAAGCGGCTTGATCGCTCACGATCCCAAATCCGAACTTCTCAATCCCAACCAGAACTCGATGACGAAATATACGGCAGTCACCGATAGTCCTTTCGATACACTTCCAATTGCATCCTCGACCTTCACTCGATCTGGCACCGCAGACTCAAGTGATCTAGAGGAGCCGCTAATGATGCCCATGAACGGACCCAAAATCACTCAGGGTGATAGTCATGCTAAGATCGACAAATCGTCCGCTTATGGGTACAAGCTGCGATCACCTCTGGAGGAATACGTGACACGGCCGGATTCGGGATTGTATACCCATGCTGGCAGCTTCTTGCAGTCCTCATCTAATACTCGTGGATTGGCTTTGAGTCATCAGAATTATTAACGACGAGTCTGCATGCGTGGTTAAATCCCTGTGGCTGGATTCGTCTACTATCGAAACATTATATACTTCTCTAGATCTCCCTGTCTTGTTAATTTTCTTTTCTCTTTATATTTCTGTTTCATTGGTGTGGTTCGTCGTTTGCTTTTTAGGAGTGGTCTAAGACTTTATTTCGATTTGTATCTACAATCAAAGGTTTTGTCACAATTATATACATGGATCCATACTATCTAGTTGTCGATCCAAAGGACCTCCAAAGATTAATCAATTGCTGCTGACTAGACAGACACATTCTTCCACTTTTTGACACTGCTCAAAGAAAAGAAGGGAGATTCAGGGGTTACAAAGGCCATGTAAGCGTGGGATGAATGTGTAATATTTCGATGCAGCACCCAATAAAGTTTAGGAATGATCATCACCAAAATGTCCGCAATACTCTTATCTATGTCTGGAGCAAATGTCAAGCACTAGAATGTTTCATGGCTTAATTAATCCTCAATCGAACGTCTACCTAGCTATGTGTTGGTCTTAGGGTTAAGCCGCACGTGATGCCTTGTACACAAGCTTACCGTAGTTATCTTATCAGCGCGCCAAGACGCATTAATTTGGCCGAAATCGTACCTACTTAGTGCGACAACCAAGAGACCACGAAAGCAACTACGCTGTGTAGTCTGCATTCAGCATTTCAACCCTGCGTATGCGGTTCGGTTGACTTCTTATCAATTTATATATCTTCTCTTTATATTCGATGGCGAACCACGTATCAGATTTCCCCGAGTTTAGCCAATGATTCACATATCTTGTCGCTGGCGATGCGCACGCGATGCCAGTGCCCGAATAAACCGGGTCTGTCTTCCTCATGCCTGAGATGGGGTTTAGTGCTGCTGGCACTCTGGCTGGTCCAGGTGCAGGCGATGAAAGATTATGAGATTCGCGATTTGAGGTATGTCGATTCCAACTCTCGCAAGCCAAGAGAAATGGAAAACATCGCTAACGCCTTCCATTCAATGGGATAGATTACAAACCGAACAGATGTTCTATCATGGCTACGACAATTATATCAAATATGCATTTCCAGAAGACGAATTGCGCCCTCTGTCATGCGGCCCACTTACGCGCGATCGCGATCATCCCGAGAGAATTGAACTCAATGACGTGCTTGGTAATTACTCGTTGACGCTGATTGATAGTCTGTCGACTCTCGGTATATTGGCATCGAGCAATGATACGGGGTCGCGCGCGTGGTCATATTTTGAGAATGGTGTACAGGAGATTGTGCGATTGTATGGTGATGGTAGTCGGGGTCCCGAGGGTCAGGGAGAAAGAGCGCGGGGATTTGATTTGGATAGTAAAGTGCAGGTTTTTGAGACGGTTATACGAGGGCTGGGTATGTTGAAGTAGCGTTCTCTATCATTGTGTCTCGTCGCTAATGTAATTGATGTATAGGCGGCCTGCTCAGCGCGCATCTCTTTGCAGTCGGCGATTTACCGATCCGAGGTTACAACCCGTCCGTGGAAGCTACTGATTATGCAAAAGCTTGGGACAAGAGCATCTTTTCATCATCTAAACATTCAAAAGGGATCGTTTGGTCAAATGGATTTATCTATAACGGACAATTGCTTCGTCTTGCGCGCGACCTGGCGGACCGTCTGCTCCCAGCTTTTTATACCCCGACAGGGCTTCCATATCCCCGAGTAAACCTTCGTTATGGTGTTAATTTCTATGAAAATTCGCCCTTGAGCAAGGATAATCCCGATCAGAAGACTGATGACCGAAAGAAATATACGACAAGATTCCAATCGAAACCAGAGGTCACTGAGACATGCAGCGCGGGCGCGGGAAGTCTTGTCTTGGAATTTACGACTTTGAGTCGTTTGACGGGTGATGGTCGCTATGAAGATTTGGCTAAACGGGCATTCTGGGCTGTATGGCTAAGACGAAGCGAGATTGACTTGATTGGTGCAGGTATTGATGCAGAGACTGGCAACTGGGTGGCACCATTCACAGGCGTACGTTGTTCTTCTCCGAAGTGCTAAAAGCTTGAGACTGACACATCGTAGATTGGAGCTGGAATTGATAGCTTCTTTGAATATGCTTTCAAAGCATACGTTCTTCTGTCAACCGGAGAACCACCCGAATTTGACACCAGCAGTCCTTGGAGCATTATGGACAATTATTTCATACCGCTGAAAGAAGCACATCACTCTCCTGAATTTTATTTTCAGGTTTGGCAAGATGCTCAAGATGCCATCAAGCATCATTTATATCGCGGACATGGCTATCAGCATCCGCATTACGTGCAAGCAGATCTGCAAACAGGTGCGACGAGGGCGTTCTGGATAGACAGCTTGAGTGCTTTCTACCCAGGTGTTCTTACCTTGGCAGGAAAAATCGAGGAAGCAACCGAAATACATTTGCTGGCCACCGCATTATGGACACGATTTTCTGCCCTCCCGGAGCGATGGAATGTTGCCACTGGAGAGATCGATAATGGTCTGGGATGGTGGGGAGGCCGTCCTGAATTCATCGAATCTACGTACTATTTATATCGAGCAACCAAGGATCCATGGTATCTCCATGTCGGTGAAATGGTCTTACGCGATATCAAACGCCGTTGCTGGACAAGATGTGGTTGGGCAGGACTTCAAGATGTGCGCACGGGCGAGCTACAAGATCGCATGGAAAGCTTTTTTCTTGGAGAAACAGCAAAGTATATGTTTCTACTTTTCGATCCGGATCACCCATTGAACAACATAGATGCACCCTTTGTGTTCACAACTGAAGGCCATCCACTGATCATTCCAAAGAACGGAGCGGCAGCTTCGCGGTCATCGCACAAATCCAATTTGGAAGAAGTGATGACCGAAGTGTGCGAGATTGCACCTGTATCTCCTCCATTCAGCTTTTCTCCCACTGCAGCGCGGCCGGACATTTTTCACGCGGCGAGTCTGGCACGTTTGCATCTCATGCCTGGTCGAAACGAAGTAGGCGGTGCTCTGTTTGACTTTGCACATGACCATCCAAGCGTGACTGTTTCTGATCTGTTTTCACCGTCCAATTATACCTTTTACCCCTGGACGCTGCCTTCTGAGCTTGTACCTTACAATGCAATGAGCTCTCCAATGTCGACTCGACCCACGCTCGACATTTCTTTCCCGAAATTGCCGGGCATGATCATTGGCTCAGGGTCCATGGAAAGAGTACGGGACGGTGTTCTCCTCAAGTCAATTGGAGGTTTGCGGCTTGGAATGGTCCAGGATATGCCATTGGGTATCGATGATGGCTCGCCAGGATTTTACACGGACTTGTTCCGAATTCAGGTCATCAACAATGTACCACTTGGTAGAGATGAAAAGGTGTATTTGTCGCGTGAGATTGTGTTTGATGTACTGAGTCCGAACGATCCACACTTCTCCCGAGTGCGCGATCCAATCATGTTGGACGTCGTCATTGATGTTGAGCCTGAATCAACAAGAGCAAAGAACAAGAATCATACAAAATCATCTCGCCATCAAAGCCACAAACAGGAAGCAGCGATTATTCAGCAAGAGTCACCCACATTTTCTGACGATGGAACGGTCCTGAAGGGACGGATTTCTCCAGCTTCGAGCGTCCGAACAGCATTATCCGCCTTGATGGATCATATCTCTACTATGCTGAGTGATGAAAGCAGTAGCGACCTAGACGATGACAATGAGAACGGATACTATGGGAGCATGCAGAGCTCTTTGTTCAAGAAGAAAACATCTAGTAATGCACCTACTACTCGACTTGTGATTCCGGCTATCAATTCCATTGGAGCAGGATCAGCTCCTCTACCTGACGTTCCAGATGCCACCGTATTTTCGCACACTGGTAAACCATCAACGACACGCTTGACATGGTCAAAGATATACCTGACCGATGAGCTCTGCGACCATCGTTTACCGGTGAATGTGCCCCGCGAATACCAAGTGCTGGTAGTTAAGCGTGGAGGGTGTTCATTCACCGAGAAACTGAAGAATATCCCAGGCTACCCCAACTCGGCAAGTGGCAACAATAACAACCGACTCCAACTCGTCATTGTCGTATCATATCCAGAACATGACGCGGATTCAATATTTTCTTTCTTTCGGGATGAAGAAGGCTTCCGAGCCAGCGACGAACAGAACTTTTACGAAGAACGATATTATCAGCGGCCATTCACATCTACGAACCCGAACCAAATGCATGCCAAAGCAGCATTAGCCTCTGAAAGCATGCTTGTCAGGCCGCATTTGGAAGAAATACAAATGACTTCAAGCGGGTTGCCGCGACGAGAGCCTATCAGTATGATTATGGTTGGTGGCGGGGAGGAGACGTATAATTTTCTGAGAAACTCTACCGGGTTGGGGATCAGAAGGAGATATGTTGTGAAAAGTCAGGATGTCCCGATTGGGAATTTGTATATAATATAAGAGTCTTTGGAGGGGATCATCGTGTATTTCAATGTACATACTTAAGTACACCATTATTATACAACTTGTACCAGCTTAAACCTATGCTATGATCTACAGATTCGCCGCTGCAACAAGCTCATCTATAATTCCATCAATCCCATCAAAGAGCGAAATATGCCCATGCCCCTCAAGAAGATGAGCCTTGACTTTATCCTGCGGCAAATGCTCCGAAAGCCATTTCCCATGCGCAAAGGGAACCATTTTATCCTCCGTGCCCTGCAACAGCAAAACAGGCACACGAACCTCACTCAACTCAAATCCCCAGGGCTTGGTTAATTCCAAGTCATCGTCAATCCAGCCGTCCGCGCTGAGCCTGAGACCTTCGCGGAATGTATCAACCACATTTTGGCCGATTGTGTCCCTGTTTTGGAGCAAAGTGGCATTGTCTGGTGGCGGGAGTAGGGTGGACATTGCTTCCATGACTCCGTCTAAGTCGGAGACGAGATATTCCTTGCGATGGCCTTCGCAGAATTCGCGGAGTTGGGATTCCCCTTCGAGTGCTTTGTTGAATTCATCGATGTCTGTGTTGTTGTTAGTGGACCATGCATAGTCCGTTTAAATATGGGAGGGAAATCACTTACTATCCTCGCCTTGTCCGGCAAGAAAATCCAGTCCTTCGACGCCATAGGGACCTACGCCAGCAAAGGATACAGCAGCCAAACATTCAGATAATCGAGCTGCACAAGCAAGCGTGGAGGGACCTTGAAGGATCAGCATCTTTTTCCCCCCCACTTATGAGATACTTAACATACCACCACCACTCCATCCAGCGACAAGACATTTCTTGACTCCCAAATGATCAAGAAGGGACTTGATATCAGCTACACTATCGACGACTTGTCGACCCTTATTCCTCGTCGAGCCTCCATAACCGGCTCTCGAGAACGTGATGACCTTGATTCCTTTCTTTGCGCAGGCAGTGACAAGATTTGGAACTGGTATACCTGAACCGGGCGTACCGTGAATGAAGACCAGTGGAAATCCATCATGGGGACCATTCACGCAATAATCTAAATTACGTCCATCCGGAAGTTGGAGTTGTTGGAATTCTTGCGGCATGATGGACTTGATGAGCTGAAAATGTTTCTGATATCGCAAAACTTGTTCAATAGTAATTCCTCTTGGCGGGGATATGAAGGGATGACTGGGCTATATATAGGCAACTGCGTATCGTTAATTAATTAATAATAGATCGAGTTATTTGATTTAATTATTAGCAATCCATCACCCCGCTTTAGGGCTTATGGGGCCAATTCGACCACTCATACTGCGTTATAACCGTTGAAGATCCAACGACGGACCAACGTGCTTGATTTGATTGTGGATAATTATGCTGTTTTAACCACCTGCCTATATAGGTAAGTGCGCCATTCGTTTTATCCGATGTCGTTATTAGTTAAGAGCAGATATAAGGAAATCTTTACTCTAGATCAATATAATGATAAAGGGCGGTTCGTTATAGCCATGGTCTACTGTGCAAAAAATGGGTCATTTGTTTTGAACTTACTGAAAAAGGTGATGATCTCGAAAACGACATGAACAACTACTTTTTCTAAACTTGAAGATTCAAACGTCGGATCGCTCGAGGAGATTGTTGACTGGAACCTGCAACATGCAGATGAAGCGTTTTCTTTAGGTAAAGTATACATTGCAAGGTTCATTAAAGTGAATGCATGCTAATTGTCCCGTAGAATATCCCAGTCAATCAATCTCCGAGAGAGCTGTAACAGAGAAATTCTCAGCTGTAAGGATCCAAAAACTAGTCAATTCCATCCAAATTGTCGGCCCCAGTTTTGAGGAAACGAGAGATAAACAGTTACGTTGGACTTTACCATAGCGTCAGCAATTCTGCTCTGAGAGTGTTTTCTGCAGCCTCCCGTCTACAATCAGAATTTAACGTACTTGTATATCAGTTACCCTGTGATCTAAGAAGAATCTAGATTGCGACCCTACCTCGCTTATCTCCATCACAATGGCCGGCCAATATCACTCCAAGTTGTAGCTTTTCGCCATCAAGGAGCACAATTGATCAGGTTGATGACTGCTTTTGAGGCTACTCTTCCTCCTCGGAAGCCGTGAACTGAGTTCTTGCATCACCGAGCTCTCTTGGAGGATTTGACTTGACTTAACTGATAGAAGGGTCGCGCGTACATCTAGAATCGAAAACTATTGAAACGATACTTCTAGCTACAGCGAGTTGAAACGTGTCTGTACTCATGCACCTTCCTTAGGTCTTAGATTAGGGCTCGAATCACCACGTGACATATTAGCATTTTTTATAGCTACAACATTCATTTCATTCTGTAATTCATAGCAAGTTGAAGCTATAAATAGATGAAACGAAAATTGTTGTTAACCTAGTTGTTAAACAGTATTTGTATGTCAGCGAAATAGGATTTGATGAAATCATATACACATTTTTGAGAGCCCATCATATGTGGAGTGGTGTCCCAGGAATCTGCACTGAAACAAATAAACTTCACCACTAGGTAGATCAACTATAAATTCTTACATAAATTCTCTGTCAATCTGACCTACCGCCGTCTTTTCAAGGTCAAGATGCTTGATTCGTTCCTGGTCAGGTACCGCCCTCAACCTACGTCACGTCACAAAGCATTGCCTGCGACGAATTCCGGATAGACACAAAACACAGTCTATATTATACATATTACGATAAAGCAATAAAGCCGGGAACTTGCATTGAGTGAAACATAGTTCAATCATTTGCAGCTTTCCGTAGCACGCAATTCAGATGGTGGGGTAGGTTTATGTCGCTCTGAGTTATGAGCCCCTTGATGAATAGTTACTGACCAGTCTCCAGAGATGCATCACTGTAATTTGAAAGCTGGAAAACTCAAGAATCAACTTAAAAAGATATATTAGACATAATGCCCTTCCCGACACCACACCATAAACCCATCGTCGCCCAAGACGCCATAGCCGAAGACTCAACCACCAACCGCCTAATCGACCACAACGAAGCCATCCTCCAACAACAAGCCAGCGACAAATCAAACCTCATCACCACAAACCCGCACAGCTCCTCCCCATCCTTTAGAGCAAGAATATTCTATTTCGCATATGGCTCAAATCTTTCCCCTACACAGATGCGTCTGAGATGTGAACATCACCCCGCGACCTCAGGTCGACCATTGGCCATTGCGCGTATTGATCGCTGGCGATGGCTGATTTGTGAGAGGGGGTATGCGAATGTCGTTCCTCCGAGGGAGTGGAGGGTTGGTAGGCAGGTTAGTCATGGGGAGATGGTCTCTGTATCTTCTGCCGAAGCACAAGAAGGAGAACAAGAAGAGAACGATGTCATTTTTGGGGTCTTGTATGAAATGACGCCTGAAGATGAATACCTCCTCGACGGCTACGAGGGCGTCGACCATTCAGCGCCTACATCACAATACGGTGATAAAATCCCTATCGCTATGAGGCCCCGAGAGCAAGAGCATGGCGCTTATAATAAGTGGTATGTCCCCGCGAAAGTCACAAAGTGGCTTGTTACAGAAGAGACGGCGAATGAAGAGGATGATATTACGGCGTTGGTGTATGTGGATGAGAAGAGGGTTACGGTTGGAGCGCCGAAGTTTGAGTACGTGGGGAGAATGAATAGGGCGATTAGGGAGTCGTTGGAGTTGGGAATGCCGGAGAAGTGGGTAAGGAGTGTTGTGAGGAAGCATATTCCTGAATCTTAGATCTACCGCATCAAGGAACAGCGAGAGGCTTGTGTTGCCACCCAAAGACATCATTGACATGATATACGATGTATGAATATCTACAAAATGACATTCCTACCATAAAAAAGAGAAATCTAACGCGCACGACTACGTACTGACTATCTATACACTTCCAAACCGATACTGAGCCCAACTCAAACTCCTCTCCGGGAGAGTCCAAATTCGTTCCCCGACATCTTCTCCGGCCGCACCAGCAGCAACATGCAGGGGCAGGATATGCTCAAAAGTGGGATGAGCCTCTCGAGCAGCTGGCTGTTTCATCAATGCTGCCATTTTCGCTCGACGTTCCTCTGGAGGGGCGGTGGTGACTTCTTTGAGGGCTTCGTCGAATGTGTAGGCGTACCTAAAGAAAGTCGATTGTCAGAAGTGTTTGTTTACGATGCCTAAAAACTGCTTACGGCATAGTCTTGCCCGATGCCAATGTAGCCCGGTAATCGCGAAGATTGTGAACAGCCATGCCCGCACCGACAATCAAGATGCCTTCATCTCGAAGACTTTGAAGTGCCTCTCCCGCACGATAGTGTTGATCTGAATCCTCGCTACCGAATATCGAGACTTCTACAATCGGCACATTTAATGGATTCTTTTTCGGGTCAAAGGCTTCGTAGAAGTCAGCATGCGGAAACCGCTTTTTGAAACGAGTTATTGTAACATACCAGCCAAAAATCCAACCCATACTCCATGATCAAGACCCCTCTTTACCGGCTCGACCTCGATACCCTTCGCGGAAAGCTTCTCCATAACCTTGATCGCAACTTCTCTACTTCCCCTATTCGGGTAGTCATATTCATAGTAATGCGGCGGAAACCCGTAAAAATCATAGATCAAGTCTGTCTTTTCGGCAGCATTGATCTGGATTGTGTTGGGACCACCCTGCCAGTGAGCAGAAAACACAACTACAGCTTTCGGCTGGACTTTTTGTGTGATTTCCAGACCGGTTTCGGCTAGTTTGTGGTATGCTGGGTGTTGTTTGTCTTCCATAAAATTTGGTCCGCCGATACCGAGAAAGTAGACCGGCATGCGTTTGGAACCGGTGTTATTGGATGCCATGGTCTCTATAGGGCGTTTTTGCTGTGAATTGTCGAGTATGTCAATTGCAGGTTCTGGTGCGTATGACTGGGCGATGCGGTAGAGAAATGGAATAGATAGGCTCACAAGGAGGACAGAAAAGTACTTTGACCGGATTAGTGAGAGAACTGAGGGCATCGCGCGCTATATCTGGACTTTCTGACAAGTCTGGGATAAAAGAGGGGAAAGCTTGCATTAAAACGATGTCCTGGATGATTAGCGGCATGCATCCAAACTGGGCTGACAAATCCAGCGCCGAGGTGACCGATGCCCCTCACAGTTCTTTATTCAGATCATGAAAACACTGATTGTAGCCATCAGTTTCATTGATCGAGATGCATCTAAATTGAACCGCGCGCGATGAAGCGTAAGGTAGCGGAGTCCGCCAATCAGAGAGCTTCTTCGAGCTAAAAAGGACCCACCCGCGCGGCTTGTGGGTCCATCGTAGATATAGCCCGAATATCTTCATGGATGGTCGTGCACTTCGAACCCATGAATATACAGAGTAAAAATATAGGTTCGTGATTACCAATCCTCGGACGCACGTCTAGAGTAACCCGAGATGTCGTGACCAGCATGTAGATTTCGGGGTATAAATAGGGCATCATTCCACTCTGGATCAAACTTCAAGATGGCTCCTTCGATCATAACAAAATCCAAAAACAAGATCAAATCCATATTTTCTCAATCAAAAACCACAATGGCAACTCCCGTCGTTCTCATTCTCGGAGCTGGTCCCCGAATTGGTGCCTCGGTCGCCGAAAACTTTGCCAGTCAAGGCTACAAGGTGGCTGTTGCATCCCGAAAAGGCGAGGGCAAGATCAACGAGAAAGGATACCTTTCTATCAAAGCAGATTTCGCCGACCCCCAGTCCATTGCACCTGTCTTTGAGGCCGTCAAGGCTGAGTTTGGTACCGCTCCCAGCGTTGTTATCTACAACGCCGCTACCCTCACTCCTCCCCCCGTTCAGGACGCTGCTCTGTCGATTCCTTCCGAGCGGGTTGCTGGCGACTTGGTCGTCAACACTGTTAGTCCCTATGTTGCAGCACAGCAGGCTCTTGCTGCTTGGGAGACTCTGCCCAAGGAGACCAAAAAGACCTTCATCTACACCGGTAACGCCATGGGCACCACCGTCATCCCTGTCCCATTGATGTTGAATTTGGGTATTGGAAAGTCTGCTTCATTGTTCTGGGTTGGTGTCGCTGATCTGACCTACTCTGCCCGCGGAGTCCGGTAAGTTTTGATCCTTGACGATGGTTCAGTTGAGCTTGTTGCTAACATGTATCGATAGATTCTTCTACGCCGATGAGCGCCACGAAGACGGCAAGTTCAAGGGCATGGCTGTCGATGGTCCTGCGCACGGAGAGTTCTACCCCCAGTTGGCCAAGCAAGAAGAGAAGATTCCATGGCACGCCACATTCGTCAAGGGCAAGGGTTATGTTGAGTTCAAGTAGTGGCCAGGTTGAAGTCACCTAGATATTGATGTCAGGCTAGAAGCTGTACTACAATGAATGAAGTACCTGAATTGAAGACTGCGATATTATTTTAGTGATTCGTGTAAGAGAAGGTAGGAGGCCGGGCTGGTCGCACAAAACGCCTGTCTTACGTGAGCAGACCAAAAGAGGGAAGGTGCGGATACTTCTGCCTCAGGCCATCAGGCAACCATCGAGTCTCTTTAGGCATAACTATTCATCTTCATCTCACAACAAAGAGAAACTTGCTAATCGAGTGCATATACGATATGCCTCCTGCATATAGGTAACCGGGTACTCACGGACGACAGTGGACGCTGCACACAGACCGTATGATTGACCCCAGGCCACCAGCATCCTGAGCATCCTGAGCATCCTGAATCTGTGACACCATACCTAATCCCTGCTCAATGTGTCTCACAGATCCCCTTCAGGGCCCTACGCTGAGCAATTAATCCATGGATAGCTATAAGAGCAGCGCCAACCGCGACAAAACCTAAAATCTAGAATTTCCGCTTTAGGTCGATGACTCACAGTCAGTAGTACGTAGTTAGGTACCTAGGTGAGCATTTTCATGGAACAAGGCTAAGGTAGATAGGTAGTATCAATCTAACAGACTTCAGCAAATGATAGAGTCGGGTGTGTCCATTCGCCCTTTCGTTCTTGGACATTCACATGCCGACCCGGACAACGGTCCGGCCGATGTGGGAACAGTAGGTATATAAGATGAAGCTATAAAGAAGTCATGTCCAATGATCGGCAATATCAAGGTCTGTGTCAAAGATACTGGCTGCGTCTGCGATACCCGATTTGAATGCGCAAACCCGGCTTTGTTGTTTTCTTTTTCGTGTCAAAGAGTCTCTATCAGCTATCATAGAGGGGCAACATACATCGTGGCTGATTTTAGGGCGGGGCTCTCTGGTGGATAGTGTCAATGGTGGCCGACGGGCTGATGGCTTCCTGATGGACTGATCGATTTGACTAATGGACAGACTAATAGCTGGTCTAGTCCTGTCTCCTGGTCGATAACGAGGAACACTTCTCGTGGTTCAACCTTGATATTTTCACTTTTCAGCTGGACAATGTCGAGTCAGAGACAGACGCGCAATGGGACGTGTAAGGGGATAGTCGAGACTGTTTGATGAACCGGCCTGGAACTGTCGGTGGATGCGTACTTTACTATGTCGCATTGTCCGTATTGTGAGTATTAGAGTTGTAACAGCCAATCTGTTCCAGCTAAATGGTGTGCTTCATGTTGATGCGGTGTGTATGGATCCATTCTGTACTTTTTGACTGGGTGTACAGGTACCTTTGCAACAGTACCGGATACTTTTTCTTACACTCGTCTAGAACAAACATAATACAGCAACCTGGCTCATAAGAAATGTAGGCAGACAATTATATTGTCATTTTCATGACATACCGATTAAAGATTTTTCAATCTATGCGAGTACGTTTTTAAAAGTGGCAAGAATATTACTGTATTGCAGTATACAACGTGCCAAGTACTGATACTAAAATTAATTACATACATACATACATACATAACATCGGATCAGATCACCGACTAAGACGCGGTAAAAAAAAATTTAGAACACTATATTTTTTCTGTAGATTCTTCCCCTCCTCTCCTATCGCCTCTCACTATCGCCTCTCACTATCTCTCCTGCCACACTAGTCCCGCCTCTTATATTTTTCCTTTCCTTTCTCTATCCCTTCAAATACTCTCCCTTCCCCCTTTCTTCTCTCCGTCGTGCTTCCGCTTCCTCTCAGCATGTCCCAGCAGAACACTGCTCAGGATGCCTCCACCACCGCCAAAGAGTCCGGACACGCCACCACCCATCCCCCCCGCACCACCGAACTCGCCAGTCTTAAGATAAGACTTCGCGCTGCTCTTCGTCAATTCCCCGATTTCCCTGAACCAGGCATTCTCTTCGAAGATATCCTGCCCCTCTTCGCCGACCCAACCCTCCACGAAGCCCTCATCCGATCTCTTGAGTTGCACATCCTCGAGACATACCATGAGAAGCCAGATGTCATTGTCGGCCTGGATGCCCGCGGGTTCTTGTTTGGACCTAGTCTTGCGTTGAGACTGGGCGCTGGCTTCGTTCCAGTGCGCAAGCGAGGCAAGTTGCCTGGTCCTTGTGAGACCGAGTCGTTCCAGAAAGAGTACGGCGAGGACTTTTTCCAGATGCAGGCAGATGCGGTGAAGAAGGGCCAGAAAGTTTTGGTTGTCGATGATATTATTGCAACGGGTATGTATCTGCCCCTCATTATGCACGCTCCCGTCGGAGATTTTATTCGTGTCTAACTAGTCCAATCGCTAACGGAGTTTCAATGAATAGGAGGCTCTGCTGCTGCAGCCGGCAATCTCGTCACCAAGCTTGGAGGCAGCCTTCTCGGATTTGTCTTCATTCTCGAACTCGACTTTCTCAAGGGAAGAGACAAACTTCCTGCTCCCGTGTTCACTCTGCTCCACGGACAGGAAGGAAAGGTCTAAACTCCGTTTCTGAAAAGAATAACGTTCTTCCCAAATGCGAAAGACATCATGATGACTTCCGCAAGCTGATTTCGGCATAAAGTTTGTTTTATTTTCACCTTGCTTTCTTGGTGCATGCATGTCATGGAGATTCAGACGAATATCGGCGGATTTCGAGTTACATATTAAAAAAATTCAACAAGAATGTCGGCCGGTGGGTATGTTTACACAGTCTTCTTGGTTGTTAGATTACGATATTCAACAATATTCGATACCCCTCAAATCATACCACCGCCAAACAATACCATATTTCGACGTGATCAACACTACAATGATCGTTCAGACTATCCACGACGAACCGGAGACTACAAAGACGGATCCCACCGCGAACAAAAGATAACGAAAGTCTGCATTCCATTCAAAATGTTATAAGCGCAGCGCATCATCCATCGCCTCTTAATAATACCACCATCACCACCGCTTTTTGATTTTACCTCGTCTGAACCTTTTGGACTCTCCTATCTGTTGGGTTGCTGTCAACTGCTCACTTAACGATGTCGCTGTGTCGTCTTTGCAAACTAGATAGTTATCGTACTTTTGATGAGCATACTCTATTTCTGTACATAGATTGCCGAACAATGAGGATTCGAAAAGCAGTCAGCTTTTACAGAGAGCCCCGAATAAAGAGCTAGTTAAGAGTTGAGACGATTAATCAGCCATAAACAATGTCCCACGTGACCGACCCACCCGCAGGTATTTCTTCGGACCTTTCATGGCCGCTTCCGCCTTTCTTTTCTTTCCTCTCCCCAACACACAACACGAGACTGCCAATCTCTCGCGTGAAAATGCCTTCTCCTAGCCTTATCGTCTAATCTCTGTTAATTACTAATTCCTCGCTACTACATAATGTCTCCTGCTCGCGTCGTCGAAGCTACCCAAAAAGAGAATGATTTTCAGACAGTAACCTCCGCACTGGATGCGTTGTTGGTGACTGTCCACCAGCTGAGCTTGAGAGAGCAAGAGCTCCAACGCAGAGTCAAGCTTGCTCACGACGAGGTTAGTTTTATCTTTTTTCCTTCTTTTGTGTCTTTTCGCACAACCCATTCTTGTGATGAGAAAATTTTCAAATCTATTAGCTCTAGATCGTGAGCCGCATGTCGGCCGTGACATTTTTGCATGTATTACCTGATAAGATCCTTTTATGTTTTCTGCTTTCCACTTTTCGTCCAAGATGAAGACAGTTGCTAACTCATCAAAGTATAAAAAACTAGCCGACCGAGTGGAAGGAGGCATCACCACTGTAGAACAAAGCGTATTGGAACAGATTCGTCCGGACGACTCTCAACCTCTACCGAAACTAGACCCATCGCTAAAACCCTTAG
This sequence comes from Talaromyces liani, assembly GCA_022814505.1. NCBI lineage: Eukaryota > Fungi > Ascomycota > Eurotiomycetes > Eurotiales > Trichocomaceae > Talaromyces > Talaromyces liani. The sequence goes on from JAKLNL010000039.1 coordinate 125,455, forward strand.
ACGTCGTTGATAACCTCCGAGAACACGGACATATCCAGCGTCAGTTACTTGACGTCGTAGTAGCCGGTATCATTTCCTCGCGGTCGTTTGAAGGCGACGTTCGTACCGATGACAATGCGAGTTTCGATGTCCCGTCGAATAATCCCTGTGTAGTGGCCGCCAAGGCGCGACGACCTTCCCTGTATGAACGCGATTTTACAACTTCTAATGGCGTAAAGGGGAATCTTCGCTGTCCGTATGCAAAGCCTACACATGCCACTGCGAACGGATATGTGAATGGCACAGCCTCGACGACCGTCAACAACCTAGATGGACAGAGCAGTACTACCAAATGTGCTTTTGACCCCATCAAAGCGGATCAGGCTGCAACACAAGACCGTGTCTCCAGCGCAGGTGCCTCTGTGAGATCGTCGGCAGCTCGTTGTCCAATTCGTTACATGGATGACCATTCACCTGAAGAACTGGCCAAGTACTTTGAAGCACACAAACATGAGATTCCTAGAAGTCATGCAATCTGTGTCAGTCGTTTTCAGAGGAGTTCAGCGACTATGCGTCAGATTGATGCCAAATACGGCAGTCTTGTGAATATGATACAAGGCCTTAGCGTGAGACATAAACCACTCTTGCCCGAGTCGGGGGAGAATGGCACGTCTGCTGAACGCGTCGAGAAATGGGCAGAAGACGTCAGTTCCAAATCACCACATCCGGCAACATTGAGCACAGTGGAAGAGGACGAGGTGCCTGAAGCTACAGTAGGGGATGAGGAGGATAGAATGGGCCATTTTGAGCGTCCTCTGCGGGAGGTTCGGGTTGGCGAGTCACCGAGTCGTCCATGGGGTATTCCGGTTCCGATCTTGAATCATAATCAGCCTATATTAGGTAGTGCCGTCAACAGTCCTGCTGCACCTATCCATGCTCCGGAATTAAAGACGCCGAAGCACATGATGGACATCGATATACCGTCTCCTGCAGTGCATCGTCAGGAAGCTCCTTCACCTACACCAGTCCGGCCAAAGGGCAAATGTCCTTTTGATCATACCGCTTTTATGAAGAAGCCCGAAGCTGCTGCTGATGTTGATGCTACGTTGGCCAAGGAGACGGGATCTCCTGCGTATCCAGACGTGAATGGCAACGTTCATCGTGCTGCAGTCCAAGAGGACAAGGTTGAAAACGACTACGCAGAGCCAAAGGTGCAAACATCAGCACCTACACCTGCTCCTGCACCAGCATCAAACAACCCACCACAAATGATTTTCAACGGCCCTGTCTTTTTCGGTTTCTCAGCAGAAGAAACAGCGGCATTCATGCAACAATTCAGTTCACCGGGAGGAAAGTGAGTGTATCCTTCCTCTGGGACTATAAATACCCACAGGCATAATTTGTACATACACTTATGAGCCATGACTTTGAGCGTTCATTGTTTCAAGCGATTGAGCATTATTATAATTACTTCTACAGTCTGAATATCCAACCATTTTTCTATCATCAAATTTCTGCCATGACTCGGAGTTTAGCCGATACCGGAAGAGGGGAGAACAACTTCAATATTATCGAGGGACGACCACATCAATATTTTCAAAATTGACACGTATTGAGTTGATTTGTAAACTTCTCGTAGATGGTATCCAACAATAATTTAGAATATCCAAACAGCCAGAGAGGCGTCCCAAAAAGCAGATTGTCCGCATCACCGACACCGGTGAGGGGCAACCTGTGCGGAGACAGACAGTCATTCCCACGGGAAACTGCATCTTTCTACACTCCGTCTCTTTTCCCCCTTCATAACTCGTGTCTAGCTACCCACGTACGTCCCTACTTAATGCAATCCATATCCTCCCTCTCTCGACGAACCCTATCTCAATTGATGTCGTCTAGTATTCATCCCGCCACGACCGTCGCATCTTCACGACTAGCTTTACACAGCTCTCATCTTTCGTCGTCAAACAATCGCAATTATACGCAAAGTTCCGCAATGGCTGCTGAAATGACTCCTGTTTTTGCCAAGGATGCTGCTCCTCGTATGTTTATCCAATTGTTAGTTTTAATTACAATGTTAGAGACATAGACTTACTGTTGATGTCCAGCTGCCGGCCCTTACGTACGTCCTCTACTCTCCCTGACTCATCCCAACAATCACTAACATTGACGCAAAAAAGTCCCACGCCATCAAAGCCCAAGGCCTAATCTTCGCCTCCGGCTGTATCCCCTGTGACGCCGAAGGCAAAATCCTCGAAACCGGAACCCTCCAGGAAAAGACCGCACTCTGCATCCAGAACGTGCGCGCCGTCCTCGCCGCCGCGGGATCCGAGATCACAAAAGTCGTCAAGGTTACCGTGTTTTTGACTAATATGGCTGATTTCGCGGATATGAATGAGGAGTATTCCAAGCATTTTGGCCATAAGCCTGCTAGGAGTTGTGTGGCTGTTAAGCAGTTGCCCAAGGGTGTGCCGGTTGAGATTGAGGTTGTTGCTTTGCAGTAATCTTTCAAGAAATAGATACAAAATTTTGATTTGAATTCTGTTTAGATGCATGAGATATGTGCTCAATTTCCGAGTATAATTGCATAGCATCATAAGGAAATCATTTCTGTCTAGCCTTCTCAGCAGCTTCCTCAGCCTCGTTGAGATGCTGCTCAAGATCAATATAATAAATCCAATCCCACCGATGCGTCATTCTCTCCTTTATCTTAGCAACACCATTACCCACATCAGCCTACAAAAAGAAGAAAATATAGCAGCTTCCCGCGCTGTCTCAATCTGATGCATATTCCGGGGATGCCGGACAGCATTGAACCCTACAAATGCCGCGCGAACATCGTCCTAAGTCTGGACTTTGAGTAATAGCTGTGACATGACTTAAGCATCTTCCATGGCCATGACGGCGCCGGGTCCTTGACTTGGTGATGCGTGTGCGGCGTCACCTCACCGATTATGCAGACGCGGTTTTTGTAGAAGATTTTTGTGGAGGGGGAGTCGAATAGGGAGCAGAGGTTGCCTGATATCATGTACTATATAACAATCCATCCTCCAAGACAAGAGCAAAGGGGGAACTTACAGGATAGAAAGACTGCACGGTCTTCATTTCTCCAGCGGATAATCCTCCTCAACATGACTCTCAACCACACGCATAGTCCGATGATCCGAAGTCCACGGTCTATCAGACAAAGGAGACACTCCTCCCATCAATCCTCGGGGTAAGCCAAGATCCACGAAGACGGACCACAAAACATGTTACTTGCGTCCACAACTTCGGGACCAACGCATCGCTCAAAGTCTTCCATGGGGATCAGTTTGCGATATACGTATACACTGCTGTATGTGCATCAGCCATGATAGGAGAACCAGATCCAGAACAGAATATTCGATGAACATGTTGGTCCAATGTGACTTCTCCAGTCCAGCTCTCTGTTGGGTGAGGGTTATTTTGTCTTTGGGGACGGCGACTGCTAGTACTATTTACGCAGACATGGATCAAATGTCAAGATATGCCTAGGTATGAAAGGTAAAGTTTGTAAACGTACAATATGCTGAGCCAGTAGCGCATTGATAGTCATCGCAATGGTCGAATCCTACCATTAACAGTATTTCAATTTCGATAGAATAGGTTGTGGCATTTAACAGACAGCGACCGGTAAGAACCATTTTGCGAAGGACTCAGTGTTGTCGTAAGTCACTGTTTAACAAATAATTAAGAAGTCAATTAGTTTCAATGTTTACATGAAAAGGGATTGATTGTTCTCAATAGAAAAATTTGAACTGATTCCTGAGTTAATGTATAAGGATGACTCTCACTAAGCTTGACCCAAGTATCCGCAAGGCCTCGCGTTTGGTCTGCCGTGGCCCGAATGATCCCAGTTGACTGGACCTTCCTTAAAGTCATTCTTATCCCTGCTTCATCCAAGGTTGTTGTGTTCTCGGTCGTATCTTCCTGGACCTACGTACTTCAGTTGATATCTACGTCCCTGGCTCTCCCCTCTCTGTGACCCTTTCTTTCGAACTTGATGAGTAGTGATGATAAATTCTTCTCATTGGGAAAACTGCTATATTGCCTTGTTAGAGAATATAATGAATTTATCCCATAGCCCGTGCAAAAGGTCATGGATTCCAGGGCTAGGGCTAGGGCCAGCCAGTCTGGGGTAGGGAGATTTCCCCGCAAATACCGCGTTTTACAAGCCGGATGCTTTTCCGTTCTTGCAACTGACAGCTGCATACGACGCACATTATATCCGATTGTCTCGTCTTCTGCTCCATTAATTCATGATGATCGGTAATCCTTCGTCAAAACGCCGAAATCGCAGGGAGCGAGTACGAGTAACGCGTGCGTGCGATCTCTGTAAAAAGTAGGTCGTCGTTGCTTTTCCGAAGAGGCGAATGCTGCCATTCCATGTGGCATCCTAGGAGCAAAGCTAATGAATCATCGATAATAACAGAAAGAAGCTGCGCTGTTCAGGCACATTACCTTGCATACTGTGTCAACGCTCCAATTCTACGTGTGAATATACTGCTGGCTACACCAGGGGACGGCCGCCGGTCCCTGTTCCGGCGAGCCAGCAATTCGTAAACAACGACAATGTGATGGGACAGCAGGCAACTCCAGCAGCAGAGGAAGATGGACTAACCTCACCAGTTGCGCCACCAATAACAAACACCGATGAAGGCGAAGGCAGTCATTCGATGGCACAACATACCAGCAATAGAATTGTTGGCCCATCATCGCGCAACTCGCCAGAGCCTCATCAGACCGACTCCGAAGGTCACTACGTGGGCTCATCTTCCGGCGTCTCATTTCTAATTCGAGCACAGAGAAGACTGCATCAGCAGCACATGTCATTTCCACCCAATACATCCATCTTCAGTTTTGGTGATGCGCCTCTGCCAAAGTACGACCCCTTGTGTTTAATAGTGCCGTCTAAATCTCAGGCCGAAGCGCTGCTAAATAGATACTTTGCATTTGCTTTTCCTACACATCGGTTCTTGCACCAGAAGCAAGCAGAGTCCTGGTTGAAGCAGTTCTATAGCAATCTCAATCAGCCACAGTCGAATAACCATGGAGCGAAAGATATCAAAGCCTTGATACTTATGATATTTGCGCAAGCAAAGCAGTCTCTGCCAGAGTCTGATCCTTGTGGCAAAAATTTTGCTGATAGGTAAATTAGTATATTCTGGCATATTAAATATTTGGCTGACCATCAATAGTGCGGTTTTCTTTGCCGCTGCTGAATACCATCTAGCTGCAGAGACAGGGCCTGCTCGTCTGACGAGCGTGCAAGCACGCCTAGCTCAGTGTTTTTATCTCTTGTCCGAGTCTCGAATCAACCACTGTTGGAGCCTTTTCGGAATCGCAGCTCGACTTGCTATTGCCATTGGTCTGCATCGAGCACGTCGTCGAGAATTAGGCGGTGGTATAGATTTGATAGAGCAAGAGTGTCGGAAACGAGCGTTTTGGAGCGCATACAGCTTGGACAACTATCTAAGTGCAGCTCTGGGTCGGCCACGAATTTTTCATGACGATGAATTTGATCAAGAGCTTCCCCTGATAGTCAACGACAGCCAGATAACTGCTCATGAAATTCTCCCGGCCTTGACAAACGCACAGAGTATTATGCTGGCTCCTGTTTACCATGCCAAGCTATCCACAATCATCAGTAGCATTCTACGAGATTTATACGGAATTCAACGAGCTAGTCGGGAAAAAGAGGCGTCGGCCGCTGCTCACCGTGAAGCTGAGTTGAAAGAATGGCGACATGAATTATCGGGTTTCCTGGATTCGCCAAATGTGGACTTATTGATGCTTACCTATCAGCGTCAATATACGGTATTGAATTTAGCTTTTTATCATGCTCAAATCTTGTTATATCGACCATTCGTTCTGAAGAATTTGTCACTACCGGCAGAAAATTTGGCCAACTGGGAAGATGATCGATTATATGGCACAACTGATCGATATATTGGGCAGTGCTTAGAGGCTGCGACTGAGGTTGCTTCGATTGTTCGTAATTTGTGCGAGCAGGGTGGACTGTACCACAATTTCTGGGTAGGATCTCTTGATGCCATTTTGTTCATGTCGCATAATAGCTCTTGATTTTAGAGCTAACTTCAAACAGTTTACTCATTACTACGCCTTCTCCGCCATTGCAGTGTTATATGTTCATTTTATTCATATGTGTTCTCAAGCGGTCAACATTGGGCAGTATCTTTACTACTTCCAAATCGGTGAACAAGCGCAGAACGACCTGGCCACTTGCAGCGCGCGATCCCCGTCTGTTCGGCGTTACCTAGTCGTTCTCGAAGAACTCCGAGAAGAGGCAAAGAAAGCTACGAAGAGATGTCAGCAAGCGCTTGGAATTACTTTTCCTATATCGGAACCACAACATGTCACCTTTGCTGACAATGTTATAAGAGATGACCAAAGAATGGAGGACAACAGGCAGCTCAATATTCCAGATGTAATCGATAATCAGGATGCGGCGCAGTTGATGGCATTGTCTCAGGTTCAACCGGAGCAATCCGGTTTGATGACAGGCTCTAAAGACGAAGCTTACGCGGACTCTGATATTCCTAACCTAGCTGCTTGGGGTGATCTTGACTCGCTGGCTTTTACTGGACTAGGGGAGTTGGACTTTACCTTTCCTTCAGAGCTTCTACCTCCGGCCTAAGGAAGGAAGGCGTTAAAGAATGTCGATTTAGCACGTTTACGAAGTGGGAGTGTTTTCTCTTGGGATATTTATGAACTGCTGCGCTAATCGAATCCAATCTTGCTTGCGATTTTGATTGTATGACATACACTTATTTTATCAAAAAGCACATCGAGACCGTCAGCGACAAGCTGCATACCATTGGTTGACGAGCATTGACACCGTTTAAGTGTTCATTAGTTAGAGAAATGGTCCCGAGAAGATACACTAATTCGGTAGCACCGGGATCCGGAACTTCACTCCAGCTCTGTTCAGCAACATAGACAGCCTCGCCCAAACGTGCCTGGCATGCCCTTGGTTTTATTCTTACCATCTAGAGCTGCAGCCAATGCTGTTGAAACTTTCCGGGTGGCTTTCAGGGTAGTAATGAACGGTTCAGGAGCATCCATCAAGGTCCTATCACCAGCACGGGCTGGCGTTGCTTTTTGCCAGGCTTCAAGAGCTTCCACTGAAGTTTGTACCCATTGTGATTGCTCAACGATGCTTTCTTTGTTCGCTGTGAGGCCAATGTTTCGGAGAGAAGCGGCCAATGCGTTCAGGAAGATAGCATGTAATGCTCCCGAGGTGCCGTCCATGTTGTCCTCATCCATCTGTGCAATAATGTCGATGAACCGAATAGCATCATTGTTCTTGGCGAATGATTTATCTTCTTCTATGTTTTGACGATTGCTCGAGCGGTTCGTCCGAGTGTTGAACCGCAGTCTCCATCACCTACGACCACATCATATCGATCGATTTCTTCTTCGACATCAATTATTTTATGACAAGTGTCGAGGAGAACGGGCGAAAGTGCTTGATTATATCGAATCGTTTCGAGTATGCTGCCCACATTATGGGTGTTCGGTTATGGCGGTCGATATAGTTCAAATTCGCGCCCATTTCAATGAAAGTGCTGAGCAAGGGTTTATTACCACGGAATGCTGCAGTGGATACAGCACCTGGATTAATCGAATGCTTGTGTCTTATTAGACTCTTCTCTTCTCCCCAAAACAGCTTGAGAGTCACGTCGCAGCATCCACCTTCATCGTATCGTGACAATAGGTACCGACGGTCTTGTTCTCCTGCCACCTTCTCCAAGAGCAATCTAATGATTGAGACTCTGGCTTCGCAAGAGCGTACAGCTTGGACTAGTGACGGCTAGATAGGACTGAAAAGGTTTGGTATTTCGGTCTGGTCTTTTTCAGAGATGAGGTCAACTAGTTCATCGTGTCCCATCCGTATTGCTGCCCGTAAAGCCATTGATCTAGGGTCATCTGGACCCGGATCTGGAGGATATCCATAGGAACTCCTATGAGAAGGCCTAAGATTCCAGATCGCTGCTTGGCAGCTTCCAAAACTTACAAAATTGATATCCGTGTTGCGGGTTTTGGCGCCACTTTCAACCAACAGTCTAGTCATCGCGTAATCTACCCTGCATATCGCCATATTAAGAAGCGTCAAATTGCAATACGGGTCGTAACCATAATCATATGGACGGTCTTCCTTGGGTTCCCAGTCAAGTTCTATCTGGTTCCAAGGTCGCAGTTTTGTTGTATCGCGTATTGTGCTGTTTTAATCATCCCATGTCGAACGCCCCAGGCCAATGTTGAGCCGCCATGATGTTCCTTATTGTACTGATAGAGAGTATGAGTAAAGAGAATATAGAGACGTCGATGGGTCAAAATAAATGCGCTTAGATCGCTCTGCCAGAGTTCAGATGCAATGGCTTGCAAGATTTCAAGCGGGAGGCTGACGATAGCTGCCATTTTTGACTGCTGCGGATTGTCTGTTGTGAGAACAAATATAAAAGATGACTAGAATGTTAGTGGTATTCAAATATGTATGAATTCATAGGGGTGGAAGGGTGTAGGTGCCTACAAGCGGCAGGCGAAAGAAATGGATAGAATTTCTTTCAGCCATTAGGCCAATGCAGTAGGCAGTAGGCAGTAGGCAACACATGACGGTATGAGCGTACACGTACTCAAGGTGACATAGAGATATTAGGAATTTCTCCAGATCTCGTTGCCTAGTTATATCGTACTATAGTCGTGCAGCTTATTAGTCTAATTGAATTCACCAGAAGTCAATTATCTTTCCTAAGCAGGAGGTGCCATTTCACGTTTAGGCCATTTTGAACCATAATTTGACACTACCGAGCAGCTTCCTATTCAAGTTCCATCCGCTTTCATTAAAGACATCTTCAGGGATTATTGCATTAAGCCAGTTGCTTCAATGACGTTCTACTGAATGAAATGGAAACTGCTCTCTAAATAAGAGCAGCAGGCGGAAAATCTAACTTGACATATTCTATGGAGATTCTATTTCTAATATTCATCTACCAGTCGTTGACCAACACATAACGATACCGTGCCTTTCCAGCAGTCATGTCCTGAATAACCTGATTTGCATCTTTCATTGGTCGTTCTTCGACCCAGGGCTTCAACTGCTTGTCGGCAGCCAACTGCAACATTTCTCGAAGATCGCTTGGGGAACCGATCAGAGAGCCCCCCAACTTCGCACCTCTCATAATCAGGACACCGGCCGGGATAGCCAAAGAGCCATCTTCGGGGTTGCCTAATTGGACGAAGGTGCCGCCAACCTTCAAGAGGGAGACGTATTGTGATAGAGGCATCTAAAGGGCAATTAGTCTTCAGCCACAAAGAGAACTATCTTGAGGGGTGCGAAACGAACCTTTGATGACGAGACAGTAGAGACAATGAGGTCTAGAGAACGGCCGTGTTTCTGGGCCCAGTTCTCATCATCATCCGTTGCAATATAGACATCGGCACCAAGCTTGAGAGCATCGTCCTTCTTATCCGCTTTACGAGAAACAGCGACAACCTTATCGGCTCCCAAAGCCTTTGCGAAAAGGATAGCAAAATGACCCAAGCCGCCGACACCAATAACACCAACAGATTTACCCGGACCGCAACCATATTCCTTTAGCGGAGTATATGTGGTAGCACCACCACAAAGCATAGGAGCCGCATCCGCAGACGAGACACCATCAGGAATCTTAACAACGAAATGGGCAGGGCTACGGTTATACAAAGCATAACCACCATACGACTTGCCGCCATTCATAAAAGTGCCGTTATAAGTACCAGTCCAGTGTTTGCCGCAATATCTCTCGTTTCCAGAGGCGCATTCCTCGCAGTGTCCTTTGCGGCCTAGACATGACTCTGCTTGAGCACCGACACCGACTCGGTCACCAACTTTGATGCCGCCTTCTGCCTTGGAGCCGACTCGCACGGCGATACCGACGATTTCGTGGCCGACGCAGCACGGGTAATCGGTAGGTCCCTGTAATCCATCAGTCAGAAAAGGGGTGGAGGTTGATGAGAATGGGGGGAGGGGGGTTCACATACCCATCCACTGCGCAGGGTGTGCAAATCAGAACCGCAGATACCGCAGTGAGTGACTTTGATATCGACATCGGTCTCTTCCCATTCCTTGGGCTCAAATTCCTTCCATTTCATGTTGCCATTGGCGGCGGAGGCATCTTCGGCCAGCCAGCCCTCGAACTTGTAGTCTTGTGTCATGGTGACGAAGATTGTAAAATGGCAGGATAAGGCGCAGTGGTTTCGTTGTTGATTTTGAACAATGGAAAAGACCTACTGAGTACAAAGTCCTCTTGATGCTATTTTATATCCATCGTTGGCCGAGGTTTTGCACCCATCCCGTCCCGTCGCCACTCACATCACAATTTTCTCTCTCTATCCACTTTCCATGTTCCATCATCATTTCAATATTCGTCCGAATGAAGTCTGATCTCTGGGTCTTTGCACGGACATGACTTCTTTTTTCATCCTTTGCTTTCGGCATTTTGAATCGGGGACCCGCTATGGCTGCAAAAGGACTAAAAGCTGACATGCGAATCGAGGGTCTCTCTACATTGGTCAGTCGATGCGAGGGTCAGCTTTTAGCTTGCGGTAACTAAACTCTATATTGACATGCGTCTCCACTGTTTCGTTTTTTTTTGCCAGGCTTGGTAAGAGATTTGATATCATCCCCCACCGCCATCCATGGATAAGCCTTTAACATGTGTTTTACATGGGTTTAATGGCGTCAAAGCCCGCTGCATATATCGAAGATGCTAGATATTTGAAGATTCTTGATTAGAAAGCAGGTTATATTTCTACGGAGATATCGGGAGCCACGGAACAGGTTGCGACAAAAGACACCGAGGAGCATTGATATTAGACCGAGGTTCCGATTTCATCGTCAAATACTCGGTTATCGCTCGAATTCACAATTGAATACCTAGGCACTGTACAACATTCGCAGTTAGTTCTCAAGCCAGTTCATTTGCCAATTCGTGCACAATGTCATCCGCCCGGAGCCGGCTTGGAGGTGAGTCCCTAAGAGTGCGCGGGCCAATTGATAAGTCCCTAGATAGATAACCCTAAGTAGGGTTTCGCGGGCCAGTTGGTGGCTTGGTATACTTTCAACACAAGAAGCTAGGAGAATTGACTTTGAATGCAAATTTCATACGCCCTTAAATGGACCCCTCATATGTATAGCGCCATAAAGCTAATATGAATGCAACCGGCTTACTAATCCGTGCATGAACCTAGAGGGCTGGTCATGTATAAGTATGTAAACTCGACCGATCCCGCTCATTTTGATGTTATTTTGTGTTTCGCTGCCCCTCTTCATACTAGAACCCCTTATTGTGAGCCCAGTCTCTTTTACACACTGTGTGCAAAACTGCGGTCTCACTTATCATAATAGGACATCTGCAACCTCAGCTCTGTGTCCATCAACATCGTCATCATGCCTGAAGGAGTCATCATCCGCGGTTCTACCGTCACCAACCAGACCATCGCAAAACCCACAGCCACCTTCACTGGCGAGGTATACGTGGATCCAATCAACCGCGATACATCTGTCGTAATGGCAAACGTCACTTTCACCCCCTGTGCTCGGACGCACTGGCACACGCATGAAGGCGGACAGGTAATCCGCGTCCTTTCAGGGTCGGGCTGGATTTGCGACAAGGGCAAAGAAGCTCGCAGAATTAAAGCTGGGGATACTGTCTGGGCGCCGGCGGGAACGACGCATTGGCATGGTGCGGATGATGGTTCGTTGATGACGCATTTTGTTGTTGGCTTGGGAGAGACGGTGTGGCATGAGGCTGTGAGTGAGGAGGAGTATAAGAAGAGGAGTGATGCGTGATGTTGCATGTGATACATATTGGCTTTGAATTTACTTCTGATAAGGATATATACAACTGACTGAAATGACTTTTTTGGAGTTGTAGGAGGTGCAGACCCCGCAATCATATTCGGAAGATTAGGAAATCAGGGACTCTCCTGTTTCACATCCATCTTCCTAGATTCTGCGTCCTCGTATGGTCGTAAATTTTCAAAGCTCCTGCTGCCCAAGATGAATTTCTCGAAAACCACCCTGCCGATCCAAATATTCAAGTATACTCGAACACTGGATTTCTTCAGGACTGCCAGTAATACCGCGAATATCTTTCCCTGATGCTGCAACCCAGGATTCATGGTTCGATCCAGTTTTCATCAGATACAATCCATCTCGACGATTCTCGACACCGCATACCAGGACAGTATCGGTGAATAGATAGCAGTGCTGACCATTGGGTCGATGGCCTTTGGAAGTATATTCGTCACATAGCGAGCGAGCGGTCTGATAATCAAAAGTGTCAACAACTGCAAGGGTAATAGATAGCGGATGGATATCTCACATCGGTCTTTGCAAGAGTCGGCCGGCAATAGGCAAGCATAAAGAGTGCCATAAAGAGCAACATCGCTGCGTGGAACATTGGGAATTCGTGATATTCTGAAGAAAGCGAAATGACTTTAATGTTCAGAAACGGTCCACGAGAATGAAAGATTCACCGCTACCCAGGTAATAAAATGCAACGAGAAACCTGATTATATGCATTTTCTGATCTCGCGATAGTCAAGGGCATCAAGATTTGACAATATGATTGCCTAAATTCCTGCGAACGTCAGCGCTATGCATTAGTGCTGAGTCAGACCAAGGCCACAGAAAATCAGCGGCCTTGGGTCTATATCCATGATTATCAAATTAGGCTCATTGCCAAGTCAACTATATCAGTAATTTTGACCGGATATATTATCAAATTCCGGAGTAGTCTCATTGCCAAGTCAATTCTACCAGTATTTCGCTCGAATCCGACGGATTCGTCGATCCGAAGCCCTACTCCGAAGCCCTAGCTAGTGCCAACAGTGCCAACAGTGCCAACAATACCCAGTGAACCGGCACTAAATAATACTAAATATAGTAAATGGTTGACAAATTTAAGTGTGGTTCAGTGCAGATCAGCCAGATCTAAACGACGTTCATAGTAAACGTGTCGAACAGCTGGAAGTCTTGGCCCAACACGAACTACTCAACGCAGGACAAAGTCCCAGATCCCACCAATCCCACTCTCAAAATCAACAATCGAGTGTTGGATTTCTGAGCAATCAAGTGGACTAGGCTCTAGGCATCTAAATTCTGGGTTCAGGGCTGCTTTAGTGACTAAATATTGACGGAGGTATTTCAGATTATCCAACAATTCCGCATACATTATTATGACTACTCGAAGGAATGCAGAGTCTGAGGAGCCAATTGAGCTCAGTCTACGCTTCAAAGTAGACCGGTGGAACCCGTAAACTGGTGGATACTGTCACGCATCAAATATTGCAAAACATCAAGTGCTATATACAATGAGAAGTAAGCATGTCTGACAAACAGTACACACATGTAAATCAAATGAGAGAAAAATAAAGACAAAAAGAAAAAGATGAAATCCGAGACTTCTCCCCAAGACGTATCTAGATATGTAGATATCAATTTGACGTAAAACAATCATCAGAAAAACCCAAATCATCACAAGACAAATTGCACGGATGGTTACCAGACGCAGCGACATCATTAAGTTGCCATTGAAACCGCCACCCACCTGATTCGTGTATGCAACACTATAGTTACACATGGACACTTGGAAGACACCAGGAGTCTCCACTCCTGCCGTCCAAGGCACAGTGCCTTTGGTGCCAGAGCCATCGGTATAGTATGCCCCGTCAGAGGAATCCTGAAGGCTGTAACCATTGGCATTGCCATTCAAGACATAACCGTTATACGAGCTCACAATGAGCTCGCCAAAAGTGAGATTCCCCCACTCGTACGTTCCATTCAAGGCTGTAAGTCCAGGAAGAGCCCTAAACATCGCGCTTGGCTCTGAACACCCATAGCCGATATCCTAGTTATCGACGTGAGCTATGCATGCATTTGCTCCCACAAGCCAAAAAGTCTTGCCCGGCCTAGAAATTCTGTATCGAGAAGCCTCCGCGTCGTTATCAGATAGTTGGGGCTCTCACTTAGGTCGCTTGAAAATGGGTTACTTGTGCCAAACTATCAAGTCGAACCAACCATGCATAATCAACAAAGGTGTTAGGAATCGGCACAGTCTACGACGAAACGAAAGATATGGCAGCGACATCGGACTCCTGATGCCCATGTCTCTAAGAGATATGCCTCTTTGTGCGAACGCGGGCAACGTAACCGAAAAATCTGTGGGTGGAAGGCTGGAGAGAAAGTTTGCAAATTTTATACGTACTATGCACAGTACTTATCCCTCTATTATACGGTATAATCCGTTATATCCGTCGGCTATACTATGGTTAAAATTCCTAAGATTTTCAAAGTCTGTTATAGAGCAAATTCTTGTTAGCATCTGTTATATCCAGATGTCGAGGTCCGTTATATGTTTAAAGGGGTTTGTTGTATTTCAATTCAAGTCTTCAATGCGCTTCCATTGGCTAGACGTGGGGGAGTGAAGAGGCATGCGCTCTGTTTCATGAGCTCTGAGCTGATAGACAAGAAAATATTTCTACCACTCTCTCCACTCTCCGCCCGGCCCTTGAAAACTCGGACTGCGCCATGCCTGCGCATATACTGACGCTGCTCGAACCTTTTCTTCGTCAATCTCAATGCCAAGGCCAGGGCCTTCCATCAGATTGATCAATCCATCAGCAACCTTCCAGACCTCCGGATTCTTGATATACGTCTCAATATCCGCGGAGCCGGCATTATAGTGAATTCCCAAACTCATCTCTTGAATAGCGAAGTTCGAAGTCACAGCATCGACTTGTAGATTAGCAGCCAGAGCAATGGGGCCCAATGGACAGTGGGGAGCTATAGCAACATCATATGCCTCAGCCATAGTAGCTATTCTGCGCAGCTCCGATATGCCGCCGACGTGGCATATATCTGGCTGTAAGATACTGACAGAAGCATTTTCAAGGAATGGTTTGATATCCCAGCGACTATACAGTCTCTCCCCAAGAGCGATGGGGATGGCGATTTGTTTAGAAAGTAGGGCGATTCCCTCAGGGTGCTCGGAGAGTAAAGGCTCTTCGATAAACAATGGTTCATGCGGAAGTAATTTCTGAGCTAGTTGGAGTGCCATGGCCTTGTGTACTCTACCGTGAAAGTCAATTCCAGCATCGATGCCTAACGCTTTTACTGTTTTCAGTCGCTCAACGGTGCTGTTCAGCACGAAAGGAGAGTCTAGCCAGCCTAAGTCCTCGGTGGCATTCATCTTGATGGCTCTGAATCCTTGGTCGATTCTTACTTGTCTATAAACTTGTTAGTTGAAGATATTCGAATGAGGAAAATGGTGACTTTTACGCTTGTACAGCTACATCATTGGGCCGATCGCCTCCAATCCAAGCATAAACACGTAGCTTATCTCGGACTTTTCCTCCTAAAAGCTCGTATATGGGGAGTCCCAATCTTCTGGCTGTTCAAAAAAATCTCTCAATATGCGAGTGACCAAATTAAGCACTTAGTAAGTGCGTACCTTTCAAATCCCAAAGAGCGATGTCAATTCCAGACAACGCACTCATCAAAACTGGTCCACCCCGGTAGAAGCCCATCCTATATCCATTCTGCCAAATATGTTCAATGTCGCTAAAAATGTGTCAATATCACATGTCTTCCAGACTATCATTTAGTCAGACACACTTACTTGGCATCCATCCCACCGAATCGAACTGCAAAGGCCTCCAAACAACCCTCAACTGCTTCGGTATGACCTTCCAGCGATGCCTCTCCCCAGCCATAGTTCCCATTGGCATCTGTGATTTTCACGAAGAGCCATCTTGGAGGTACCCGAAAGTATTCAATTTTTGTTATAGGCGCCATAGTGACGAGTTTGGGCTTTATCAAAAGTTGCCGGATATACGCAACCAACTAAGAAACTAGACTGTAGGTGCTTAGTTCAAGAACTAGATAAGCGGGCAAAGAATTGAGCCAGGATTGTATCGAAGCAAGTTGAGCAATGTTGACTGTCAGTCACGCTGCTAAGCTCTCAAATCGACTTCAAGCTGTCATTTTTCCAGCAAGAACAACAGAGAACGCTTTGGTCTATTCATAGTGCAGCCTTGGAAACCGGAAAACAAGGGTTCCTGATCTTTTGATATCCGGCAGGTCGGATAAAGTTGCGCGCTCGGAAAAGTGGTGCAACTCATGTACTTTTCCGGATATATTTTATACATAGTCTCGGAAAAACACATGGAAATTTCTTATGACTTTTGTTGTGCAATGTGTTGTCCCTCACTTACGATAAAGCTTTGATTATTCGAAAAACATCAATCTCAATTGCATTTGGTGCAAATCACTCTCTTCTCGACACATTCACAACTTACCCAGGAACGCAAACAATCGACTACAATGGCTTCAGGACGTACTCTTAAGCTCAATTCGGGCTATACCATGCCTGTTGTCGGTCTAGGCACTTGGGTATATTGAAAATCTGGAAGCAATTACTTTGAAATAGAATGATGGGCTAACGTTTACAGCAATCCAAGAAAAACGAAGTCCAACACGCTGTTACTACGGCTTTGAAGTGCGGATATCGTCATATCGATGCTGCCGCTGTGTACGGCAATGAAGCCGAGGTTGGAGAAGGAATCAAGGCATCTGGAGTTCCTCGTAAAAATATCTTTGTAAGTGAAGTCGGTCTCAACTGCAAGCGAATAAAGGAGTGACGTTAAGGATAGCTAATACTGTAACATCATAGCTCACAAGCAAATTATGGAACACACATCATGAACCCGAACACGTCGAGGAAGCCGTTGACCAATCTCTTCGTGACCTGCAAACCGATTACCTCGATCTCTACCTGGTGCATATAGTTCACCCAAGCTCAAATTGTTTTTGTCTGTTATTCTGACGCAAGCTGCAAATTATTAGATCCATTGGCCTGTCGCGTTTCGTCACTCCACCACGACAATTCAGCCAGTCGATGAGAGAACCGGCCTCATCGATGTGATTGATGTACCAGCTAGCGAGACTTGGAAAGCTATGGAGGTACTTGTCGCCAAAGGAAAGATTCGCTCAATTGGTGTTAGCAATTTCACAAGAGAAAGGATTGAAGATTTGCTTAAGACGTGAGACTGCCTCCTATTTTGGACCCTTTGATTGATTCAGCTAACATATAATACATAGTGCGAAGATTCCTCCTGCCGTAAACCAGATTGAGGCTCATCCCTATCTTCAGCAAAGAGATTTGTTGAAATGGAGTCAAGAAAACGTACGCCATTTCATGATCCTCTAAGGCCAGTCACTTGATGGTAAGACTCACCGCTTTGATAGGACATTGTCGTGACCGGATATTCACCGCTCGGAAACAATATCTACAATATTCCTCGGTATGTATACCTCCTATAAAGAAGGGTGTTCCTCTACAGAATGGCTAATTGAGGACAGCGCCGTCGACGATGCTCTGGTAATCGAGACTGCGAAGAAATTGAACAAAACCCCAGCTCAGGTCTTGATCAGCTGGGCTATCCAGAGAGGAACCGTTGTACTTCCAAAGTCGGTTACTCCGGAGCGTATTGAAAGCAACTTCCAAGGTGAGCCCTCCTCAGATCAGCTTGTTGAATTCGCAAAGCTTACTAACGCTTGTCAATCAGATTTTGTCCTCCCGGATGATACATTCGAGGCTATGCAGTCCTTGGAAAGGCATCAACGCATGAACTTCCCCGCACGACTGGGTGTTGATATCTTTGGAGAAGTTGGAGAAGATAGTGCAAAGAAGAGTGCATTGGAGTGGGCAGAACAGCAAAAGAAGTTTAAGCAGGGTGCTTGATATTGGAAAATACATAGTTTGCGTGGTAAATATGTATTTCTAGATTGGAGTATAAAGCTTGGGAAATATAATAGAATAACCCCCAAATGCTGCACATGTGGCATTTAAGAAAGAAGACTGAACTTTTTGTGAACTCAAACAGCTGTCTTCATACTTGGTCCTAATCAACATCTAGATTATGATGACTATTTCTCCAGACGCACTTATCCTAATTAACGTGCTGGTATATTGTACTCCGCTATCTCAATATCCCCGCACCGAGAAGCCAGGACAGCGCCAAGTAGGCAAATACGAAGCCGAAACCTATTGACCGAAAATGAGAAGGAGTTAGAGGAAAGATAACACAAACGTTATCCGATAGATACTCAGTCAGTCTACTCCGCAAATTTTCTCCAGACTTCCCCAAAGCCAAGAACTCCAGATTCACATGGAGTGATAGGGGCTTCCAATCATGCCTTACTCCGAGTTGGGGTTTGACTTTTCCGGGGTCGAGATATATGAGCTTATCCGCAGTGTGCATGCCGGGACATGGTGGTGGCCGGGGATTCCATACGTGTTTGTATGACAGATGGATCCGGGGTTCTTGTAGTCCCACAGCTATCATCTCTTCGATCATTCAAAGGCTTAATTGCTTATATTGACAGGATTATCTTTTTTTACAAGAGAAAAGGGTTTCTATACACCATGGCCGATAAAACCGGTGAACGATACCTACACATCATCTGCCCTCCAATGCTCGGCATTGTTTCGTTTATATTGTCCGTTTTGACGACTTCGTTTACTGCTCGATATGTCTTAGTCGTTCTCCTTGAAAGATATGGAACACGGTAGGGCTATGTGTATCATGCTTGCCGGATGCTATGGTGGTTATGTCATTTGTCTCGGATATATCTCGAACAGTAAGCTCAGATGTTTGTCATGTATGTCCGATCGTATATTCATTGATTTCATGGTCCTTCCACAACCGGCCACCAAGCGTGTAGTAGCTCTAGCATTGATCAACTCTCTGAGCAACGTTTGCCAAATCTATACACCAGATCTATATCCTAGTACGATATCCTTAATCATCCTTCTTGTTTTTCCGTACTAACAGACAACAAACTCCGCGTCCCACGATACCTAGTCGCATTCGTAGTTAACATCGGCATGCTATCAACGACAATCTTCTTCGCAACCAATATACGCATGCTTCTTGCTCGGTTGAATGAGAAATTGGATGATGAGGAGGGCACGAATCTGGGCCGGTATGCACACCAGCGAGAGGAACATGGTCTGCAGGGTCAGGCTGCTGCCCAAGGGTTCCTGTTCTTGTTATAATCAACCGTACAAAGGGCTGATATTTTCTGTATCATTTTTGAGAAATATGAATGCTAAACTAGATTCATCAAGGAATAACTAGTGCTGGAAAATTTCAGGGTTATTGTTAGAGACAATAAATACACTCCTTCATGTCCAGTTTTTCGCGTATCTCCAATCTAAATTTCTTTATCCAATTGATATTGGTCTCAATCTGAAAACCACGGTCATGTCGACTTAGGGCTTCCAAATCCAGTGACACCACGTGATTAGTCACGTGGGGCCTCCGCTTATTTTCCCATGTTCATCCAATTTTTCTTCCGTTGTTTATTCAATCTTGGATTTACAAGACTCGCCATGTACACCATCATGTACGCCTCTACTCGATATTCTATGAGCGGTTATGACTACATGTGCCCCATTCGCTGCTACTGCGACTCCATAATGTTGGAAATAGCTAGTATGCAGTGAATCAGGATACATTCGATGGTTTTAACGTCACGCCGAACCTACGTATTGTCAATTCGAAGGAAAATATTGACCACTCTAATCGAGTCGGAAAAGAACATTCGCTCTTTTATGATACGAGACGAGAACGGACGACGCAATCCTCCCCCATCCAGCTGTTCCACTTGACGCCGATCCGATCCGATTACTTTGTCTTTGGTTCTGATACCGGTCAAGCATACGACTACGTATATTTACCCATGGAACTCTTTCGAGAACAGTCAATACACCTCGCACGTTTTGTGCATGTATAGTACTGGAGCTGGTATTGGGGGAAGAAAGAATTCCCTCGGACTCCGGTCTGTGGAGTTTTTCTTTTCCTGCGAAGGGATTGCGAGAATAATATATTAGGGCCTTCATAGTTCATGTTTTATGTCTCGCTTTTTCGCTCGCTTTACGTTTCGTGGAGCGGGGGGATGGTCACTACGAGAGCATGACTCCTTGCGCACTACATTATGTTGTTGATAGCGGTCGATATTTAGCCATGTACCTAGAAACAGACTTATAATTTTCCTTTGTCGTCCACAATCTTGACAACAACCTTGCCCCATGTTCCCCGACTTCCCAACGCCTTCAGCGCCCTCGGCACACTTTCCAGCCCGATGAAATTCTCGTCCGTAAATGCCGTACTCTTAAACTTGCCCTGATCAATCATATCAAAGATGCCCTTCCAAACCACAGGTACAGTCTCACGCTCAAAGTTCACGTATTGGCCCCAATGAATCCCAACAATACTGACGTTCTTAAGCAAGACACGATTGAGAGCAACTTTCTCAATCGTACCCGCCGCAAACCCAATAACCAACAACCTCGCATTCCACGCGACACACTTCAAACTCTGATCAATCATCCCCACGGGGTCATAAACAACATCAACACCCGCTTTCCCATTCCCCTTTCGATTCTCCTTGCAAAGCTTCTTAACCTGCTCCGGCCAGTTTTTGTCCGCACGATAATTAACCACATAATCCGCCCCAAACCGTCTCGCAACTTGACCTTTCTCTTCCGACCCGGTAGCCGCAATGACCGTTGCACCTAGCGCTTTCGCGATCTGGACAGCAGCTAACCCGACACCGCCCGCAGCAGCATGGACAAGAACCCATTCACCAGCCTGCACATTTGCGCGCGTCACAAGACCACCGTATGAAGTCGGCGCGGTGACAAATAAACCCGCCGCATCCGCAAAACTCCATCCTCTCGGCACGGGAAACAGCGATGGTTCAGGCGCAAGGATGTGAGTCGCATAAGCGCCTTGAGAAGCACCAAAGACTCTATCCCCAACCTTAAATTTGTGGTTTGCGCCGGAAGTAGGAGTGGCGAGAATGGTGCCGGCGAATTCCATGCCGGAGATCCATGGGAAAGGTGGTTGGTGTTGGTATTTGCCCTGGATTTGGAGGATGTCGAAAAAGTTTGTGCCTGCGGAGTGGATTTCGATGAGGTATTTGTCTGCTGTTGGGGAGGGGGTGGGCAGGTCGGTTATTTTGAGGTCGAGGGGGCCCTGTCTTGTTATCAGTAGTTGTTCAACTATCATGGGCAAGATGAGTGGTTGATGAGGTGTACCTTGACATATTCGCTCAATTGGATGGCGCGCATTGTGTATTTATGCTGGTGGGTAATAATATTATAGTTGTGAATCAATTCGTAGAGAATCTTTCTGGGGATAGTTGTTGATAAAGAAGTTGATGGCGGAGATAGCTATGATACTGTAGAAGTTGGGGTTGTGGGGAAGCATGCTCAAAGTAACCTTGTCTGATGTGCCTCGGCCCAGTCGGTTACTCCAACTGAAACACCATCTACTTAGTAAACTCTCAATATATAACTACAGTCTAGTTCTATCAAAGTGATGCTACATAGTTGTACGATAAGAATAACGTAGCTTGATGCATGCTTCAGACATCTCATTCACATCACAAGATAAATACAAGTATCAACTCAATCATCAACGCCATTGATCCTTTTTCTTTTCTCGACTCCTCCCAATTTTCTCAAATCAGTGCACGAGTGAAGAATGAACAAGACGAGTAAGACGTGTACCACTCCAAGGACGCCAGAAATATAAAAGAAATAGACAATACCTCCTGGTGACCGCCCAGCTTGAAACAAATAGACAGGGTATATACATATAGATATATTCATATATAACACAATATGTGAATCGATATTGATGAATCAATTGACAATTGACACATCAACAACCAAGAACAACCACCGACGCCAACAATGCAGTTCATGACAGACTCCAAACACTATGCTACACAAGGACGGGCACGTTTAATGACCCAGAGGCCGCTGTAATAATTGCTCATGGCCAGCATAAGCGTATATATTGTGAGGAATCAATGGATGCGGATGGCCTGCTGCAATATATTGAGGGTGCTGTGGCTGGTGCTGCGGCTGTGCAGGCTGGTAAGCAGGATGCATAGACTGCTGCATCGATTGCAAATGTTCCTGTTCTTGACGATGCTGCTGCTGAGCCATCAGATCCATCGCTTCCACAGATTCCTTGCGTTTTCGATCCGGTACAAGCTTGCGTTGACGGCCCTGTCGATCAACCCGAACGACTCCCGGCGCATACTCGGGTGTATAATGCGATGTCGTAGCCCGTCGCCAAGGTCGCACAGATACGCCCTCATCATAGCCATGGTAACCCGGGGCTGGTGTCATGGGTTGTGCTTGCGTCTGTGCATGCGCATGTGCTTGAACTTGGTACGACGCACCACCCATTTCCTGCGGAGAAGGCATCTGTTGCATAACCGCGTTGTTGTATCCGGCAACGGGATTTACGGCTCGTCCATGGTAGTAAGCCGTGTTTGCGCCGGCAGCATCGTACAAACCAGTATACCAGCTGGTTGCCTGCATGGTCAACGATGCGGCCGGGTTGGTATCTGGTTCGATAAAGTCGTTTCCTGTGGGCCAATGCGTTGTTGTCGGTGGTGCAGGCGGTGCAGGTTGTGGGTACGAAACGGGGGCCATGGCATAGGTCGGAGAAACGTAGGCTGGCGACAGGACGTGGGTTGTTTGAGGTGCAGGAATGCTGTTTGTTGGCGAAGATTGCTGTAGTTGTTGTGGAGGGAGGTCGTAGGCAGGCAGAGCATGCGTAGCAAATTGCGTGACTACGGGGGTATTGATCTGGCTGACCAATCCATGAGATGGATGCTGTTCTGGCGTCGTCGTCGTAATAGGACTGGGTGCAGAAATCGATGTGGTCCAAGCCTGTGTAGCGATAACTTCCGGCTGGGTGACTATCACGGCCTGTGGTGGGGAGATCTGTTGTTGTTCCTGTTGCGACTGAACCCATACGTCTGTCGGGTACCATTCGCGAGTGATTGCGAGATTCTCGCTTTGAGAATGCTGCGATTGTGGAGGTGTAGGAATCGCCATAGTTGCGGACGTATTTGGGGTTGTATTTTTCATATCAGTTTTGTTCCTCGTCTCTATGGGCGACATTTCTTCAGATGCATCCTCTTCGTCCTCTTCATCATTATTATCTCCCTGCTCGCCGGCGGGTTTCTTTCGGATCTGGCGGGATGGCTTCGTGACTCTCCATTTCTTCAGACGACTCCGTAGCTGTGTTTCACTATCGGGCGATTAGCACAGACGAACCAGTTCAGCCGCAGAATAAGCCAGACATACCTAGGATTGAAGTCCTCTGTGCGAATCTGCTTAATAACTTGCTTCAACGGCCATTCCTCATCTTTGTACAAACGGGCGATCAGCGCCTTCTTCTTCTCCCAGACATCCGACGGTATCGATGTTTTCATTGTATTTTCTAATCTCTGTAGCTGATTGACGCTACCACCTAGGAGTTTGTCGGGTCGGAATCCAACAGTCGGCCGTTAAACGTCGAGTCAGTCGAGGCGAGTCAATGGCGGGAGATTATATGTCGAGAGAGAAAGGTGTATATGGTGTGATGGTGAGAAATTGGAAGTAAAGAGGAAAGGATTTCTGGGCAAGATCGACAGGCAGGCGGGTGTGTATATAGGCAGTCAATTAAGTACGTACGTATGGGGACGGGGAACTGATCAGATAGCCGTATCTACAGTATCAATCAGTTAAGTGCAGGAACGGAGCCCGTATTATTTGTACTCGATTGCGTTAGAGTTGACTCTAAGCGGAAATACTCAACCTCGTGGTGGTATGGCGTGCGTATTACTATTGAAAGTAAACTATCGAGAGGAAGCTCCTCGCGGACCAAGAGGAAGAGGAACCAGGGGACTCAGCCGGAGCCCTAACCGTGGTTGCGTGTATGGATATTACGGGACGATGTGATTACAGCTATGGGCAGTGCTAGATAGTGCAATACTTAATGTAATGTAACGTACTTACGAATTCTAATCCAGGCCGGCAAATCTTGAACGTCTTAGTGCCGTCGTTAGTGTCACCGAGGAGGGTCTGCTGAGTGAGTGACTGACTATCCCCCTTTGAGGCTCTATCTGGCCCACCTGGACTGTTCTGATTGGCGGGCACCCTTGGCCGTGTCCCCTCCATTGGCCTTCAAGGGTTCATCGGGTACATCTGGCCCCACCCCTGCCGCGCTCTTCTGCCCTTCATATGCATCATCCTCATTTAGTCTCTACTATCGCCACGTCCCACGCACTATTGGGCACATGCTCCTCCTCCCGGCTTCTCTTCTCCCATTCCGCCGGGGAGATAGCCTGCGCTAGTCCCGAAGTAGAACAAACGTACACGAAATCTCCTGATTGGTCGTTGGTCTGTTTCTTCAGGTTTAGTGCCATTGCTTAATCCTCGCCTACTCTAGACCCTCTAGTCGGTTTACTACACTGGCTACTCTGAGTTAGTGGCTGTACATAGTAGCGCTAATTGCCACTTCCTGAGGGAGTAATGCGGTATGGTCGAGTATGCCGCTAGCATGCATAAATCGCTGGACAGTATTCACAGTAATAGCGCTTCTGAGCATAACGCTGTATATGGGGCCAAATCGATACCTTTTGCGAAATAGTTTCGCTCTCAGACTTTTGACTACGTACAAATAGGGCCATACACAAATACTTCTCATAGTAACTACGTACGTACTAAAAAGAATATAATGACCCGTCAGACTGGCTCGGATCCGCTAAAGATAAACGTAAAAATGATAAAATACAGTACATCATTGGATACTCCGTATTGATGAATTAACCTTCGGCATGTTAAACCTTCTTTTACTTCAACCTTACCCGAAAAGGACCGTACTCGACTCGACACTAAACGCCAGGCGGGATCTAGTTCTGTTCCGACCCTCAGGCTTATTATCTGATCTGAGTCCAGGTTCTACTCTTTCTCACTGACCTCGATGAAAACTATGTGAAAGTGTATTGCGAGATTTGCGACAGTTGTCAGTCCATAGACTCGTCGTCGTAGGGTCCAGTCTCCGCACTCATACTTTCTACTACAAGTTAGTAGTTTAGCAGCACTACGAACCTCGGCATCATCTGATCGAGGACTTCTCCTCTTTACTCTCTAGAAAAGCAATCTCGATTGGATGCATTACAATGACGATCCTCCATGCACCGCACCTGCGAGGCTGTCGTAATGATAACACCATTCAGCAATTCTTCACGGCCAAGCCGAGAATACATAGACTGCTACGTAACCTAGCTGCTAAGTATATGTAGTGTTCCGACTCTCACAATTCTATCGGACTACGGATGGGGACTCCATGAGGTTAACCATATTGTCGGGCTCTACTAGCCCGTTAGCCGTCATCGGTGCCACGCTGTTATGATTTGCGAGTTATAATGCATGTTCTTAACTACGTACGTTCAAACAGAGCAACTATAATTGATGATACTAACAGAGACGCTTGTTTAATCAGAGAGATATTATTCGAAGATTCCGGCTGGTAACGCGCCGTCCGCGGATGAGTGTGGACGGAGACGGAGCACTCAGTAATCCGTTCACGTATTAATCTAGAGTACAAACCTCAAGTACATAGATCATCGTAAATCTCGCATCCAACAAGGTCCTCTCCTCCGTTCCAACACACACAACTCTAACTTCTCAAAGTTCACTAGTCACCAACGTGGTTTTCGAGATAAGGACATACACACAGACATGTCAAAGTGCGACGCCATGACAAATAACTCTATTGGCATCAAAGTTACCCATCAACATTCAACGATGATAATGACTGAATCTTGCTTATCCTCGTCCAAAGTTAGCTGTCAGTTAACATGTCAACATGAATCATTCCACGGCTTAGTTTCTAATCAACAGAGTCAGTAAATCAGAAGGATCTCCGAGGGATACATACATCCTACAGTATCAACTCGGACATTTCATCGGCTATGGTGAAGAGAAGATAGTACACTGCCGTGGTTAACGAGTCCTGCCATACAATTACGTAGTACGTATTAACGTACGCGGTAAGATATCGAACGTATTTACAGTTGCAGGCTGAGTGTGAAGTATGTCGAGTCATGTGAGATGCATGGCAAAGCTAATCGGCTTATCGGGCCAATTGCCGCGCACTTTGCAGGTAGGACAGTGCTAGCTGTTTGGGGTTAGGTTGGTGATCTTGTCTTGCGTCGAGCCAATCGAGGGATGTGCGTGGCAGTTGGATGTGGAGATATCTTTAGTGCTTACATCCTTAGTATGTACTATACGTAATATACGTACGTATGTATGTATCGAGACGAGGATAGTTAGTTACCAATTGTGTTACCGACAGTTTGGATGTTTAAGTATTGATTCATTTAAGTGCATGTTGGATTAATTGAAGATTGTTTTCGATAGTCGAGAACTGCTACCAGCCTTACTTGCTTACTTAGTCGACCCAACACGAATACACCACTTCCCAAACAGTCTAGCAGAAGGAAGCGATCACGACTCGTATCATTCGTAAGAGTATGTATCGTAATTACGCTTTAACGAACCGGAGGAAATCCGTCATTGCTTTTTCTCTCAGTAAATACGTATCTCGACGAATGAAGACGAGAGAGGGTTTCTGGTCTCACAATACGTGTGTAACACTACTCCGTACACATAAACAAACGGACTCTTTTGTCCTGCTGCAGGATGGTCTGAGCATCGCATGTCGAGTGATCAGTCGTTGCATCGTGAGACGATAAATAAACGTGCTCGTCTTGTGTGACTTGTACTATGCACTTGGTCCAAAGAGTGTGTATGTACGTACGTAACTACTGTGTATGCTGTCAAACGGCGTTGCCAGCGTCTAGACCTCTGTGTACTTATGTACCGTATGTATCTTCTAAACTCCGTGCGGAGTTTAATGTTTGGTTTCCGGTGTTTACGTACACAGATAGATAGAAGAATAGTTAGTTAACTAGTTAGAAGAGTTTAATGTCTGAATAGAGTCAGTACTTCGACATGTTGGTGTTGGTAAACTTAAACAAGACTAAGGGCCGCGACTTTTAGCGAATTATGCCCGCGATCTTACACGGACAAGAGGAACAAAGGGTAAACTTAGGTTAGTTTGCTGTCAATCGATTGATAAAGGGATGAGGCGAGTGGGGTAATCGACGCAATGATACGCATAAACCGAAATCAATAGATCAATACTTAGTGAAGTCGTGACGACAAGTAGACAATCTAGATCTGATAGATGTCAGACAAAAGTTGGTCTGCCAACTAAATTGAGTCCTCATTCTTCACGGACTGTCAAATGATGCAGGCAGGATTGGTTCATGCAGCGAGAAGCCTCTGACGCAGGAATGGGTAGAATGCAACTAAGCAGTTCGCATGCTCCGTAGGAGTCATGAGCCCTAAAGTAGTTAGTTAGTAAGAGCTTTAGTAATTACGTACACTTTTATTTGCATAAAAGAGTTAACTATGCTTGATAATCCTGATAATAATACAGGTCGGTGCGATACGTCGTGATACGTTGCCCTAACCGGCCCACTGGCCTGACAGGCTACCTACATATCAAAATTTCCCTCTCGAGAACTCTGCATGGCCAATCCATCATCCAGCGCAGATTCTTAGGCATCAGCTGGCATATTCCCCTGACATCGTGCTCCACAACTTCATACTCGCCCCTCCCATTCGCCCACCATGCATAATCTATTTCGTTAAGCATAACCAGCATTCTCGCCATCAGTGCCATTGCGAGCGGATCATGCGATTGCAGCAGGTCTCGATAACCGGCTTGACATCGTACGGCCATATATGGAATAAATCGCTGAAGGGTAGTGGCGTCCACGCCAGAGTAGAACGCTCGATAGTGATACAGTACGTAGTCTCTCGCTTCTAGGTAGATGTTCCTCTCCGTGTCTGGCATGGCCGAGACATTGTATTCTCGGAATAAACACTCCAGGTCTTCCTCTAGCTCATATAATTGCATCCTAGAGGCCATTGGAAGCTGCTCATCTGGCACTACCTGTGGGAGACCTTCGTCTCCTTGCCAGCCGTAACCCTGCACATTTTTCTGTGCAAACAAAATACCGACCCCTTCAAGCAGTTTAAAGGCCTGAACAGGAAGCTCGTATGCCGCGTTATGTCGCGGCTTCTGGTGTTCAAGTAGCCAACACATATGACAAAGCACCACGGCCGAAAGCCAGAGCTGCTCCACCGATGAGCCCTGTGTGGTATCAGACAGTGCATGGCGGTGATGAGCGAGCGAGCGCCCAAAATACCGTTGCATCGCAACACCAACCATAACATCACCCGGTGAATGAGCATGCAGATGGAGCGCCGAAAGCGCCAGCATGGGATTCAGAATAATCTCAGATGAGAATCCTAACTGCGGTATCGTGTGCTGCCACGCCTCTGCAGGAGCACCGTTGCAACTCGGCATTGTTGAGCTGACGACTGCCGTGTAATGGTGCATCAAGCGCAGTTCCAAGCTCCGCCATTTTGTGTTGTTTGTCACTGAGCTTGGTTGCAGTTTAAGTGAGGTTGGGTGAGCATGTACTTCTGCTTCCGGCTGTGGCCGGCGAGCGTCGCGAGATACATGAGAGCCCCAGTCACAGCGCTGGATATTTGTATATCGCCGGCGACAATTCGAACAGACAGGTTTCGTCTCGTCGCACTGTGGGGTCAGCAGGGATATTTATGTTCAAAGCCATAGACCACTAACTTTGACCTTGCGTCGTCGACAGTCGCGACATCCCGACCGTGACTTTTTCAATATAGGTCCCTGTTTATTCACGGAGGTGGACATATTGATGATGCGAATTCATTGGCTTGTCTACAAAAGTAAGAAAATTGCGAAGAAGCAAACTTCCGAGGATGCGAGAAATCTAGATTGGTAAGCTCAATCTCGTGCAACCGTCCAATCACGTCTCGATCCGAACTTGCGAGGGTTGGAATAACCCTAAGTATAATTCTAGAAATTGGAGCAGGATGCGAATTTTGGCAGGTATAAAGAGGTTGAGATCTTCCATCAAATCTATCATGTCAACAGCAACAAGATATATCCCTTCATTCAATCAACATGTCTCATATTCTCGCCGTCTTTGGCGCAACAGGCGTCCAGGGTGGTTCACTTGTCGACTATGTGCTCAACGACCCTGAATTGAGCAAGAAATATCAAATTCGTGCCATTACCCGCGATGTGAGCTCTGACAAGGCTGTACAACTTAAAAACAAGGTCGAAGTCGTCCAAGCCGACGTGTCCGACCCTGTCTCAATCGAGACAGTCCTAACAGGAGTCCACACCGTCTTCGCCATGACAGTACCATCCTTCACCCCCGACGGTCTAGAGGTCGAATTCAATCATGGCAAGACAATCGCTGATGCCGCAGTCCGACAAGGCGTCAAATACCTCATCTTCAGCACCCTGCCGGCTGTCAACGAAATATCCGGGGGCAAGTACCACCATGTCATCCCCTTTGACGCCAAAGCAAAGATCGAACACTACATTCGTGGTCTCCCCATCAAGAGCGCTTTTGTGTCGTTTGGTTTTTTTATGCAGAATCTACATACTCAGCCATTCCTGGGCCCGGTGCCAGGACCCGATGGGACTTGGGTTCTTGCCCGTCCTGCTCCGCCTACGAGTCGGATTCCTTACATCGATGCAGCTGCAAATGTCGGGAATGTAGTCGGCTCTATTCTCGCTGAGCCGGAGAAGTACGAGGGGAAGACTTTCTGCGCTGCAGAACGACTGTATAGTCTGGAAGAAATTGCGGCTCTTCTCTCGCGGTCCAGCGGAAAGACTGTCGTCTATAAAAAGGTTACGCTTGAGGAGTTCAAGAATAGCATCCCGTTTGCGCCTGATCTTTTCGCCGATGGATTCGGCTTCTCGGAAGAGTTTGGAGGATACTGGGGACCTGATTCGGAGAAAGCGCTTGCTTGGGCTATTGAGAATACGCGAGGGAAACTACGCACACTCGAGGAGTACTTGGAGGCAAACCCTATTCAGCTCTCATAAAGGGGATCATAGCTGCGATCGTTTTGGCAGGGGTTGAATTTGACAATAATGTAATCATTCAAGAAGTAGATTACATACTTACAATCTCGGAATATCCGATACTGAGCAATGCATTGGTAGTTATACATCGCTTAATTAACCTACACAAAGGTTTCTATGATAGGGTTCAATAAAGAAACCTTAAATAGATTTGAAGTGATCCCAGATCTGTATCAAGATTCAATTGCCACAAGATTCAAAACTTTCAGGGACTGTATCGCGTAATCAGGATCAGACCTCTTCTTTGACTTGTTGGTTAATCTATCAACATTTGTCGAGACATGAGTGTATTCCTAAACCGTTTCATGTCTGACATACTCCTTTTCCGACGTCAAAGGTAGCCGATTTGAACTATTGATTCTGTATTTCATCTAGAACCAACAAAACAAGCCCAAGATCGCATTGTTTCAGCCTTCCCGGTCGTATATCTGTCTATTCATAGTCGACCAACTGAACTTCCTGTTTCAAGTCTGTGATTCAACAACCGTCAGCCCCGGAAAGTACGGAATATTGAATCCGAAAACATGGTGCCCGTTTTCAGCCTCGTGGTCAAAAACGAGGCTATGCACGCAAGTCATCAATAGCTTTTTTTTTTTTTGTGAAAGTTACATGGCTATGAAGATCCCTTAACCGGGCAGTTTGGCATGAAGGTAGTGGTACGGAGCTCCGTAGGGAGGCACCGTGGTAGAAACTCGTGGCATTTTACCTTCAATAGTGTGGATGATCACCAACACCCACAGTACATACATGCAACACATGTACGTACATACGCACGTAGTGAGGCTGATACCCTTTTGAGATTATTATTCAATACATACATGATGTCAGATCATCTGATCAGCAGTAATTAATATCCCGTAAAGAAAATCTAAGAAAACGGGATATGGAATGACCTTCCGGGGAGACGGGGGAAATTGCCAAGTTCGATAGTCCATATTCATTCTTGATTCTCATTCGGTCCCTATTCCAGTATTCCCCTCATCAACATAAGTAAGAATCAAGATGCAAGGGATGGATATGGCGTCGTGAGTCGTGAGGGGGTCCAGATATCTTACCGGATATACGGAGGAGTACCTATTTAAAACTAAAAGAATGGTTCGTATTTTACGTTGTTCCCAGGGGATGGATCGTCGCTTTAGGTAAATCTGCCGTGCCGAACCAGACCTGAGATAAGCATAACATGTCCATACATAGCCATGCCATAATGCCAGGATAGGAAGTAAGGTAAGGTTATGATCGCCGTCGGCAGTTGAGCTGCATCACCTCATCCGAGCTAACTACTTGCATCGATGCATGCAAATGTGTGATGTTCTTGGATCTGGATATCTCCGTATTTTTAGTTTCCAGACTAGATGTACAATACATTCGCGTTTCCCTTCATGCTAATTATATACGTGAGGTTCAAGCAATCAGATCTCGTTCCATGCTCCCAGCTTCATCCATATCCTCTGGAATATACTCCATTGGGCAATTCACCTTAACCACTGTACAGAATTCACGCGTGCGCGAGATACATCACTAAATCACGACATATTTCCCCTCACAGGCGAGCGGAGACTAGTCCCTTCGCACCAGTAGATCATCAAATAGCTCATCCGGACTGCCGGAATACCGAGTATACACAGAACGAACGCCGAATTGTGTCCGTTGTAATCTACGAAGCATACATGGTCAATTATACTCGTATCCGTTCAGAGAGCCTGGTCTGGTGTAGGGAAGGACCTTGGGAGTTACAGCCTTACAGGCTCGAGGGAAGCATAGGAGGTGAGGGGTTGAGGGGTTTGTTTCATCTCGGGGTTGAGTGTGTGTTGATGGAACGCTGTTCGTGTTTCAAGATTATACGAACTTTGAACTCGGGTAAATGGGTGCAATTTGATTGACGGAATCAATGTCTCATAATTGACTGTACCTAGGTAAGTCGATATAGTAGATTCGAGGAGGGTAGATGCATATCGAGATCATGGTAGATAGGGCCTCTTCAAGTGTTGGAGAACCTCGTATGAGGTATCAAATTATCCAGTACACTGATGCAAAGCGCTTATCTGACTACTAGCTACATCAACTTCCACATTGGCAGAACGAAATGTATTCTAACACAGTAGAGAAGAGTATCATATATAAATTAAGACACCATAGAAAGTAAAAGGTACCAGAACAAGAATAGAAAACAAAAGTACACCATCCATGCAATAACACTAACAGAATCCAAAATGAATATGAATAATAAAACAGAAAAAAAGTCTACCGACGGCGTACTCGGTGCTCCTTTCCTCGTTTAGACTTCTTTTTAGCCTTATCAGGCGGAAGAACGAGTGGTTCATCACGGACATTCCACTCCATGAATCGCACGAGATAATCATCAATGTGATTCGGTTCGGGCTGTCCTTCTCCCTCGGCCGCGCCTTCGGTATCACCGGTTTTATCGCCGTCGACAACGCCGGCTGTTCCTGCGCCTGACAGGATCTGAGCTGTTGTGCCAGCCTCCTCAAAGTCTCCGTCATCGGCATGTTCCATCTCCTTTTGAGCGTTCTTCGCGGCGTCAATGTCTTCTTTGTCTTCGACCTGCTCAAAGACGCGTGTATTCGTAGCGGCCAGACCGCCTCCGCCGCGGTTATCGAGGACGCGGTCCATGGCTTTACTGGCTTCATCCTGTTGGTCGTCAGGTGCAGACTCGTCAATTGCTTTGCGCACATCGTTGACTCGGGTGAAGTAATCGGTCGTAAATCCACCTTCTTGAATCACCACGTCATCCAACATACGTTTCTGGTTTGCCTTGCGTAGAATGTTCGATTCAATGGTGAACTCGGACACAAACCGGTAAATGTGCACATCACGCGTCTGTCCGATACGATGGCAACGATCCTGGCATTGTTTATCCATGGCCGGATTCCAGTCAAGGTCGTAGAAGATAACGCAGTCGGCGCCTGTAAGATTGATACCTAGACCTCCGGAACGAGTAGACAGGATAAATGCGAGGATACGATTGTCGTTATTGAACCGATCTGTGAGCATCTGACGTTGCTCAACTTTTGTCGTGCCGTCGAGACGAAGATAGCGATGTCCATGGATGTTCAAGAATTGTTCGAGAATATCCAGCATCTTTGTCATCTGCGTGAAGATCAAGGCTCGATGACCACCTGCTTGCAGTTCACGAAGCAGTTTATCCAATTGCTGGAGCTTTCCACAGTCGTATTGTAGCAATCGCTTATCCGGGAATGCAATCGACAAACGCATCTGTGCTTCGTGGAAGGGATCGTAGTCTTCATACCGCATCTTTCGATCAAAATAGCGCGACTCCACAGGTGTGATAGCTGCTTCTGTGGTTCCAGCCGCCAGAGCAGCAGGGGTGACACATCCAAATCTTTGAATGTAACCTTCCATAGCTTGAGACCTGTCTTGAATCGAATTGATCATGGAAGCCAGGACTGATGACTGATTCGCTAGCTGATCGAGTTTGGATATCCGGCGAGAATCGCGTGTTGAGACCCCGTTATAGTGGCTTTCAATTGTGAGAAATTGGATCAAGCTCTTTCCCCAAACCGGGCGTCGACCATGTCGGTTGCTTTCAAAGTAAAGCGCACTCTCTAGTTCATTCATTCGCTTTTTCCTTGCAGCGTTATCCATCGAGTCCAATATAGACCGCACTGACGACCCGTCGAAGCCCATCTGCCAATTCGTCCGCTTGTACTGGCGTTCCCGTAACGTCTTCAATGGCCCAAAAGCCATTATGCGGCTGCTATCCTGGACCAGTCTCGTGGAAAGATCCTCCCGCGACACAGGTGCTAGATTAAGAAAATCCAAATCAAGCTTGTCAAAAGGATGCTGGTACAAAAGACGCCGTCGGATAAGCTTGTTTTTGACCTCGTAGTCAACTGACACCGAAGTAGGCATTGCAAAAGACGTAGATATCTGACGCGTTTCGAACAGATCCGGATGATTGCAGACTTTTCGTAGTTGCATAAGGCAGTTGATGATGGAAAGATAATTACCAGAGGCGAGCGTCTCCTTGGTTTGAGCCCTAGACATGAACCCATCGTAGAGGTATCGCTGCCGCTTGGACAAACGACAGGTGACAACATGTTCGTACTTGGCCGGCATTTGCTTCTCGACATCCGCTTTCAATCGTCGAAGAAGATATGGTCGGAGAACAGTATGCAATTTGTGAACGATCTGCTTGGCCTCGTCGTCCATCGTTTCCCTGCCGTGCTCTAGAATCTGTTCCACCGGCCGGCGAAACCATTCCGAAAAGTTTCGCAAGTCTGCAAATCCATCCACTCCAGCCCCGTCTTCATCTGATGGCATCAAGAAAAAGAGAAGAGACCATAGCTCAGTCAGGTTGTTCTGAAGGGGTGTACCTGTAAGTAAAAGACGAGCACGTGTCCTAAAGGTGAGTAACGCCTGCCATCTTTGAGATCGGAAGTTCTTGATGTTATGGGCCTCGTCGAGAACCATATAATGCCAAGCCCTTCTCTTCAAGACCTGTTGATCCTGCAACACCAGCTGGTAAGACGTAATCAGAACATCCCAGCTGCTGTCGTCTGTCCAACCGCGACGCTTTGCTTTTCGCTCTTCTTGGTTGCCGTAGTAGGTCATGATCTTGAAACCGGGACACCACTTTTTGAATTCCATTTCCCAGTTGAGAATGACACTGGTAGGAACAACGACTAGATGCGGACCCCAAACCTCATGCTCTACAGCCAAATGTGCAAGCAGGGCAATTGTTTGAATTGTTTTTCCGAGACCCATCTCATCTGCCAATATACCATTGATGTGATTGTTATAGAGACCAGCTAGCCAGTCTAATCCATAGTGCTGATATTCACGTAGTGTTCCCCTAAGCAAATGTGGAATGGGTGTCTTGAGTCCAGCAGGAGTAGTCGATTCTGCCACGGACTGTTTGTCAGCTTGTCCTTCGTATGATGACATAGACTCGGGTTCTGAAGGCTTGGTTGCAACGGTTCCAGGGGAAGCCTGGCTGGAGGCATCACCGCTCTGATGGGATTCATGAGTAATTCCCTCGACTTGCGCTGGAAATTCTGGATCAATATCCATCTGATCTGCAACGCTGGCTTCATCTTTTGATAACTCAGCCTTACTAGCTTCATTTCCTTCAGTAATGTGCATTTGAGCTCTGTCTACTTGTTCAACCGGGCCGGTAGGTATAAGAGAGACCTCATCTGGATCTTCCATCTCAGTATTTTCATGCTCTTTTCCGTCATCTACGTCCTGTTCATTATGGTCTTCCGCTTCCGGACTCTTCGTGCTGGCAGCTCTCAATTGGTCTTTTGAGGAAAAGAAGCCTAGCAGTCCCGGACCATCATCGCTGGCATCGCTTTCTTCATGTTCACTGTCTTCGTCGCTCATATCAGAGTCTCCCATGTCGTCATCCATATCGGTAGACTCATCGCTGTCGTCAAGCAGAAGAGGGTCAACATCATCAAGATCAGGCTGGACTATCGATGGAGGGACGGACGTGTTCAGTGAAGTGGCATCGCCTTCCGTACGCCCATCATCAACCGAAGTACCACGAATCGAAGAATCGAATTCGGAGTCGGGATTCGCGAAACTAGTATCGGGAATATTGGCATACTTCAGTCGCAACTCCTCTGCGGTCAATCCTTCATCATCATCAACGATATTTTCACTTTCATCATCGCTTTCGCTCGAAGACATGTTACTTTCGTCAGCGTCGGAGATCGAAGAATCTTCGTCATCTTCTTCTTCCGAATCCTGATCGTCATCATCAACATCTTCGCTAAAAGTGTCCATATCGCTTCCAACACCAAGAATTTCCTGTCTTCGTTTCTCAAAAAGCATGGTTGACTGCTTGATGGCCTGATTCAGCGCCTGTTGGTTTTCTGCTTTTCTTTCCTCTTCCCATCGTGCTAAACGAACCCTGTCCACTTCAGCGCGAACGAGATCGAATTGCTTCTGGAGATCCCTAACGACTTGTCGGCGTTTCGCTTTGGTTTCCTCCACTTGTTCCCGGAGTATATCCTCTGGTCGCTTATTTTTCTTCCTCCAAGCTTCGGCGCACCAATGCGCAATTTGACGAGCTGTATTGCGATGCCGTCGATGTTCCTGGTCGAGAAGTTTGCGGAAGAATAGAGCGTGTGCGACGAGGTGATCCTGGTGCGAATACTGTATGGGAGGTTCCTCCTGAGGTTCCGGCAAACAAGCAGAGCAGACTTGCGGGCTCAACAGGCCACCAGGCTCCCCAGCCTCAAGAACGCGCAACCGTTTGACCGCTTCCTCTTGAGCCTCTTCACTCGTTGCGATAACATTTTCGCCAGCAAGGGTATCGGTGGCGTACACCCAATCTCGAAATGAGGGATAGTTCTTCGGACGAACGAGGTGATGCGGTTGTTGAACGCTGACCGACCCCTTTTTCAATTTGAGCCGTAGTCGAGGAACTTTGAGATCTCCGCCGTAGTCATGCGCGTCATCTTTGACAAGGGTATCGAGGTCTCGAGAGGCAGACGGCGATTCGGCGTTCGAAATGGAGGCATTGCGACGTGTGTGTCTTGAGCTAGTGCCGTTCACAACTGGTTTTGCAGCGCTTTGTGTCCTTGTTCGCGACTTAGTCGAGCTCGTAGCAGGTGTTGTGTCAAAATTGGCAGTGTTGCTTAGAGAAAGCCTTGAACTGGATTTCCTCCTTGTCTCTTTCTTTTCACCATTGCTCGCCGTCCCATTTGCTCCTGCCTTTACTCCAAGCGATCTTCTACCGCTAGTAGACGTGCGAACCGGCGTTGAGGATAACGGCGACGATACGGCGGGCGTTGTTTGAGCACCCCGGGTTTGTCTCTTTGCGGAGGGGGGCTGAAGCTCTAATGGGATAGCATTCGTTCGCGACGATTTTCTCCTCCCACCTTCCATAAACGACGTCGGTCCATCGACGCCTGCTTTCTTCCATGGTGGCGAGATCGGTCGCGGTGTCGAGCGTTTGCCCTCGGCAAGCTTCCGTTTCTTTGACGGAGGTTCCTCGTTGTTTGTATCGACGATTCCATCAAGTTTTTGTTCACCTGGCGTTTGCATAAACGCGACGACGGTCTCCACTTGTTCTGGTTTAGGCGAAACGCGAAAAGTCTCGCTGGGATCTGGTGTCACGCGTTCATCGTGTTGTGAGGTCCCGTTTGGTGTGCCGTTTTGCATATCTTGTCACCGAGCGCGAAAGGGGCCCTTTCCACGACAGACCCCAACTTTCCCAGCACAGACGAGGGCAAAATTCGAGAATCGGGCATCAAAATGTAGATAATTAAGCGTAGGATATCCTATGCGAGTTTGGCATAACTATCAATGCTGGAGCGTAGGTGACGATAAAAAGAAGTGGCGGATGGGGTGTTTTGGAGGACAGTTTGATTTTCGCTTTTTGTCGACGCAATTTCTCCCGTGACGGAGGGAGCCTTAAAGCGGCAGTCCTAACAGAGTAAGGTCTTGGCGGCAGAACAATGGCAATGTTGATGCCTGAGGCTGCCATGTTGCCACGGCAGGCACTAACCAACCTGGGACGACCTTCCGACCTCCATCTCAATCTCTCTCAGCACTCCTGCTTCCTCGTGTCTTCCAACCTGTCCGCTCGTTCTACCAATTGACCTTGGCGGAACGGTCAGTACTATTCTCTGGTCATTCTTCGATCTTCCGGATACTAATTCTTCCAATTCAGATGCTTTCTCGACGCCTCGTGACCGGGCGGTTGGCCAAAACCGCCTCTAGCTATGCCCATCCCCGCGCTGCCTTTTCTCAATTCCGAGCCCTTCGAGCTCAGGCCGAAGATGATGACCCTCATCTTGTTCGTTTCCCGCGCTGGAAGAATGTCTCGCTCAATGCTGATTGTTGTGGTTGCAGAACGGAAACTACCCCAACCCTCCGGCCGTGAAACGCCAATTCCGCGACCCCAACGCCGACTGGTGGGATAAGCAAGAAAGACGTAATTTCGGCGAGCCAGTCCACGAGGATAACGATATTCTTGGTGTTTTCAGCCCCGAGCAGTACACTCACGTCACATCCAACAAGGCTCTCTTGTCGATCGGAACCTTCGTTGTTGGCTTCCTCGGTCTCTGCGGGTTGGTCAGCTTGTACTATCCTGACAAGCCATCCAGTCCACGGACATTCCCCAATAATGGACTCGAGAAAGAACTCGGTGGCCCAGGAGCTATTCGCGTAAGTTCACGCCTGGTTATGGTACCTTGG
Source organism: Talaromyces liani (assembly GCA_022814505.1). Lineage (NCBI taxonomy): Eukaryota > Fungi > Ascomycota > Eurotiomycetes > Eurotiales > Trichocomaceae > Talaromyces > Talaromyces liani. Next base: position 163,624 of record JAKLNL010000039.1, read on the forward strand.
TAATGCCTCTAACTCTCGATATAGGCTCGCAAGTCCGGAGAGGAGACGTGGTGATTTTTCGTTGTTATATGAATGTACATAAAATGGGTCCTAGATCAATCGCAATTGAGTCCTTCTGATTTCACTGACGGAAATGTTTCACGGGATGCCTCGTCGAGACTGCATGACAAACCATCTCCAACTTGCGTTGCTTTTGTCTCTTCACGACAGCGACAATACTTGACACGACTGGATTTGCTGATTTTCGAACGATATATTGCACGACGGACAGCATGGCCGGTCCGTTGCATACTTCCGAAAATTTACCGCTTTGACCGAATACCACTCAGAGGAATTCTGTTGGCCATGCGCATTTCTATTTATCGGATACTATCAGTTTGTATTTATAGAGCTAGTCAATCCATCGTATCTATTCCTGGTACGTATATCTTTGTACGTACACAGAATGTCGAGCTTCATTCTATGATCCAATTGATTGCTCTTTGATCCGCCGGAACGATGCCACTATGAATGAAGCATAAGACACTGTATCTACATGACTACACTGTACGTACTGTCTGGTTTAGGCAGTTTTAGGGTCATGCCAGGGCTATCAAACTACTGTAGAGAGTTCATGCGTTGATATAAGTAAGTCGAGTGGTCCTCTTGGCGCGCAAGCCTCAGCCTCTCTTAGCTCTAACCCAAGTGCAACTACTTAGCCGCCTGCCTACGTCAGTCTGTTGTTTCAGATTCACCCCTCACTCCAAACATCAATATAATTCTGAAATAACAACCAGGACCTCCTGCGCCGAGATCCTTGCAAAAGAACAATCTTCAATTCATTTACTTTTAAAGGACACTGCTGCCATCTTTGAATACCACCGTCGCGCCATACCGTCTTCATACCGCAGGTGTTGTCAGGCGTTTTGTACCTGATGGTCTCCCAATCCCCTGTACAATAGCTGCCCACCCGACGTCAAAGACTACATCACCAATCCATTGGATCACATGTCGACAGCTTCCAACCGGGCAAGCGGTATCAACCGCAAATTGACCGATCTCCAGAATGAGGCCAGACACTCACACTCTCGCAGTCTGTCGAACACTCGTCGGAGACTGCTAAGCTCAGCAGATGCCTATTCATATGCACTCCGAGTCGCCTTTCTATCACACCTACTTCAACCTCGAGCACGACGCACCCAAACCGTAACGCAAGCACCGACCCATACTCGCCGTTCATCGTCTTCGTTTCAAGATCTGCTAGGGGACTTCGTTCGGTTGAGAGATACAAAGAGCACGAGGTTTCCACATGGCTTTATCGCAGAGCTAGAAAAGAGGCTTACGGGCATACTTATGGGCAAGGAGAGAAGGAAAGAGTATCAGGACCACGTAGTTATACGTTCCTTCGCGGTCTTTCTCAATGCCTTGAAGGATCCCTCGTTTAAGCGGCGAATGGAGGCAGACCGCCGTGTTGAAGATCTCGTCCTTATCTTCTTTTCAAATGCCACAAAGGAGCTAGGAAAAGGTAAAGATCATTCGGATGACAGCTGGAGCCTTATGGTGGACAGACATGTTGCACTTTTCGTCCGTCTCATCACACTTATTCTCAAGGAACACGACTGGGCCAAGGACAGACCAGAACTTACCAGCAGGCTGGCGGTATTAGAGTCGAAACTCCTATCTCACGATCAAGATCTTACCGAAACGAACGGATCATCCAAAACAATCGAGACGCTTGCGCCCATTAGCTACGATGTCAAAGATATGCCGTTGGTACAATTGGTTGCGAGGATATTCGGGATCAGTACTTTCCAAGCCCAGGACGACATCAACCGGAACAAGAATGAATGGACTGGGAAGGCTGCTCTTCAGGACCTGAAAAACTATCAAGCACATTTGACCCTAAAGACCGGGAAAACATTGTCCAGAGAAGACTTCCCTGATGACGAGTCTTATGAAATTTGGAAACGGGGTGAAGGTCCGGATCTGTCGCAGATGATGCTGGCAATCGTACAGTCGAATCCTGAACTTGCGAAAAGTAGTACAAACGGTGCTTCTCTGCCACAGTTCATATCACAGGACTCGGTAAACTCTACTTTTTCTGAATTGTCATCTCCAACTTCTAATAGGTCGAATCGCATTTCGTATGTCATTGATCAACCGATCGACCTGAGCTCTTTGTCTCTAGTCGATGGCGCAGAACCCGATCATGTCTATACTTTCATTCCCTCTGATCCAAGGTCTCTCTATCGCGCAATCTTATCACGCGCTTTGATGTATGATCTTCAGGATCAGAAACTAGAAGCTACAGAAGCTACTTCTGATGTTCCATCCCTAAAGCTACTATCAAAGCAATCGACGGAACTACTCAACGAGATATGCTTGCGCTGGCGGATTCCGGCTTCGTCTCGGGTTGTTCTGTTTCTAGACGTGATTCGCGAGAAGTTTGTGGACCAGCAGATCGACATCAAGACAGTTGATGCTGCTTTTACTTTTATCAAGCAGGTGCCAGCTCAGGAAGGGAAGAAGAGAAACAGTCTATTAGCTTCCGTTGTCTTTGAAAGGAATCGTTGGATTCTGCCGGATATTTCATTGATGCGTGATCTCTTATCCGCGTTACAGGAAGCTCTTTTGCGGGAGCTATACGATGTGATGATGCATTGCTACGATGCAAAGCCTCACCCAATCGGTCCAGTCATGTACATTCTGGACAATCACGTCCGACTTGACCCGCAATTTGAAGACACGCCTGATAAACTAGAAGGGTTTTCCAAGTACGTCGAAGAGGGCCTCACTGAGAAGGCCAAAGAATGCTACCAGAGACTCCTTGATGAAGCTATTCCGGCCGATCATATGCAGTGGGAGGCTTATAATGTCGCCCAGCTGGGAGAGTCTATCATGCAGCTAGCAAAGAAGATCAAAAAGCGCTACAAGAATAATCCTGTTATCATGGGGTAAGTTTCAATGGTATTGTGCTAGGCTATCAAAGCAGACATTGCTGACTCAGCTCGAAGGGTGAATCCGCTGAATATTCTGCTCAGCTGTATACTTCCCATGTACGCAAACGATGCCCATGAGATAATTCTTCGGCTTCTGGAGCGAGAAAAGGAGCAAGGCTCAGAGATTCCTGTGCAGGATGGCTTTGATCTTTACAAAGGGTTGTCCGACGTCAGACGCCTCCACATGGAATCACTTCCAGGGTATGCTAACATCATTTTCCCCCCGCGTAGACATCGTTCCTCATCTGAAAATTGACGTTAATAGTGTCCCGTTTTCTGTTCCTGTGGAAAAGCTACTTTCCAATTTCGTATGGCGCTGGATCCAGGGTACAGATGCGAAATTCATGGAGTGGGTTGAACAGGCTGCCAAACAAGATACTTTCAACGTCCGGAGCGATGACCCTAATGATCTTCCTCCCGATGACAAGCGGCATAGTGTCTCTGCAATTGATATATTCCGTTCGTTCAATCAGGTTGTTGACGACATGAAGAACCTGCAGTGGGAGGATGAGGTGCAGTATGCTAAATTCATGACAGCTCTGTCTAAATCTATCGGAAGAGCTGTGGCTCGATACTGCGAATTACTCGAACAAGGCTTTACCAGAGAGATGGATCGATTGTCACCGGATCAGGAAGCTTCTTTGGTTCAATCAAGACAGGAAAAATTCATGCAAATGGCGAAGGATGCTTGGGCCAACAGGGAAAAGATCGAGCCGTTCCAGTTTCTTCCGGAGGTAAGTGCTCGGATTGATGGTTTATTCTGAATCTCGGAGCTAATTTTTCCCTTCAGTCACTCGTCAAGTTGAACAACATTGAATATGCAGTCGCCCAGCTCGATAAACTGGAAAAGGAGATCGACGTGGATGGCTGTGCAGATATCATTGCCAGAAATACCCCACCCATCACACAGCAAAAGATACGCAAGGCGACCACTTATGTTTTCACCGTGAAGATCGTCGAAGGAGAGGATTTGAAGGCTTGTGATATCAACGGCTGGAGCGACCCATATGTAGTCTTGACGGACGAGTACCAAAAACGCATAGCCAAGACTCACATCGTTTACCGCAATCTGAACCCTCGATGGGATGATTCTGTTGACATCACAACCAAGGGTCCGCTGAACATCATTGCCACTGTCTGGGACTGGGATGCAGTTGGGGATCATGACTATGTTGGACGAACTTCGCTCAAATTGGACCCAGCTCATTTCAGTGATTTCCTGCCTCGAGAATTCTGGCTTGATCTAGATACTCAAGGACGAGTTCTGATACGAGTGAGCATGGAAGGCGAACGAGATGATATTCAATTTTACTTTGGCAAATGTTTCCGGACGTTGAAACGAACTGAAAAGGAGATGACTCGAAAGATTACGGAAAAGGTCGGTTCATTCCATTCAGCCCTCAAAGGTTCCAGTACTCACAAGTGAAAAGCTTTCTGCCTATATCAGTCATAGCCTGTCACGCAGAGCTCTCAAAGCGATGCTCAATCGTGGACTTACCATTTCCAGCTTTCTTAGCCGAAATCGTACCGGAAATACCTCGACAATGCCAACGCAAGATGAGATCGAAGCAGCTCTAGATCCTCTCTTCACCTATTTCAATGACAACTTTGAAATCATGAACAAAACCCTGACTTCCGAGGCCATGAAAATGGTCATGGCTCGACTGTGGAAGGAAGTCTTGGTAACCATTGAGGGCTTACTCGTCCCTCCCCTTTCGGACAAACCTTCTCACCAAAGACCTCTTACACAGCAAGAGGTCGATATTGTTTCCAAGTGGCTAGGCTTACTTCTAACCTTCTTCCAAGTCCCCGACGAAGTTACAGGTGAAGCCAACGGTGTCTCATTGGATATTCTGAAATCACCCAAATACCACGAAATCCAGTCTGTGATCTTCTTTTACTTTGAGTCCACCGATACCCTAATCCGAACATCGGAACGAATGGCCTCAGCAAACGCTTCACGGCAGCAAAATAACAAGAACAAAATGCTAACGCCCGGTGGATCCGGCAGCATCGGCGGGCCAGGAGGCATGCTCGGTGTCCCCGTCCGACGCGCAAAAAGTGTGATGTTTGTCCGCAACATGGGCACAATGCGCAAAGCCAAGGCCGAGAAATGGCGAGAAGCACAGGCCGATCCCAACGACGACATGATCTTGAGAATCCTGCGCATGAGACCCGAAGCAGCCGGTTATCTACGTGACCGCAGCAGACAAAAGGAGCGATTGGCAGCCGCCGCGGCTGCAGATGCGATTGTCAAACAGAGTCTGGTTGCTAGTAGTGGAGGGCGAATGGCGGGGACATTGGGGGGAGGGCGATGGTAAATAATGTCATAGTTCTTTTTCTCTCATTTGAGTTTTCTTCTAATTTCTTTGTTTTGGGTTGCCTTTTTTCGTTTTCCGTTTCTTTCTTATGATGTTAAGCAAGCAAGTTACTGGCCTTATACCCATTCCCATAGCAGATGTCAACTAGCACAATATATGATGTTTACTTAATTACCTACGATGATATATGATTGAAACATTCTCAGTTTGTAGCTATTTAGGCAGGCAGGTAGGACATTCCTAAGTGTCTACCGGACAATATCGGGGTACGTCTTAGAAATAAAAGACCCTGTGACTCTACAACTACTTTCATTTTACATCATACACGCGCAACGCCAAAAGACGAGAAGAGAGAAAAGCCCGAGATTACTATTATGGTTATTCATAGCAAAACCAACCTGTACAAAAAAAAAAAGTCATGGCCACCCTGCAAGAAAAGGCTTGCCGATGAGCCCAAAACTTTTTAAATCCAATTCGCAAGAGAAGATTCTCATAAGTAGGACGAAGCTCAGAAAGCAAGCAAACAAGAAGCACATTTTTGCAATGTTGAGACAAAATTGAATTGGCAGATGATTCCAGTCAGAAGACGAAAAACATGTATATAGCAAAATATACAGAAAACACCCGCTTTGGCATAGGTAAAAGAAAACTGCCAATGAAGAACAGGTTCAGAACAAGACAGCAGGAGCAGCAGCAGCAGAAAATTTAACAAGAACATAGAATTGACAGATAGCCTCCCAATAGTTAACTTCTTGTCTAGCAAAAGCGGGAGAAAATGAAGAGTTAAAAAAAAAAGTGTCACATAAGGATCACTTGAAGATGGGAGGTTCGATAAGAAAGAGATGCTTTTTTTGCCCTGATACTATTACATGCCAGTACGAAATTTTTCTTTCTTTTCTGGTCACTCTCTTCTGTCTCACTGTTTTGAGGACGAAGAGAAGATGATATGGAGTCAAGAGATGTATGTATAAGCTGTTCTGTTTGTTTCCAGCTGAGATCCGACGAGAATGTATGTCGGTCAATGATATGGATATAACGCAGTCGTGATGATCAATAGGCCGGGGGCGAGCCAACCCTGTCAAATGGAGTATAGTCACAAGAGGAATCTCGCCAAAGGATCCCTCATCAGCTCGCTTTCGGTTTGGGGAAGGTGCGTAAATGGTATGTAAACAAAGATATGATTTGATCGTAGCATCGTTAATTGAGTATTTATGTACCAAACGAGTTCAGCGAAATCGCAATGACTCGTATATGAAGGAGGCTGTTGTTCTCCTTCCAACCATTCATGTAGAGATGAAATGGCATAGCAGGATCGGGTCCTGCAGTCGAATGTGCCTGTAAAACGCCTAGGCAATAGGAGCATACCCAGAAGACGGCCATACCACTTTGTTAAGAGGATATATCGAAGCTAATCTTCGGGCATGCTTCTCGCGTTCGATATCGGAACGTTTTCTCATACGTTCGGCATCGTTGGCATCGGCGCCCTCTCGGCTTCCCCACGCAGTCTGTATTGAAATCTCGTGTTAGCTCATCTACTTCGATCTCTCTCCCTCGATAAACAAGATGGTGGCTTGGAATCGATGTGTTCGAGAACTCAATGAAACAAGGTCTGAGCAGCCACCAGCGTAGGCGATGATGCACAAAAGACATGAAAACAAGATAGGCGTGCATGACAAGGGGCTTGGGGCGTTTAATAAATATGGAACTTGAGCGATATAACGTCCCCGGGGGTTTGGTGTCCACGATTGGCAGGTGTGAGAAGGAGAGAGAGAGTCTCGGCCGGTCTCAGCCCAAAACTAGTAATAAAGCCCTAAAGCCACTCGTGCAGCTTACAGTCTTGCTCCGCCCCTCCCCCTCATTGACGTTTGAAGTTTGAACTCCGGTAAAATAACGGGGGAATAGAATTGAAGAAAAAGATAGTAAAGCAAAATTTCTGTAACTTACCACGTTCAGTGTGACCGCCGCGTAAATCTTGATGGCGCCGTGGAAATAGCCAAAGAGAATCGAAACAGGCAACAGGAGGAAGTCGGCGGGATATCGTCTATAATGGCCCAACAATTTGATGAATTTGCTGATGAACATCCAGATTCCCAATGCGCGCATTGCCCACCAGTGTACATCGCCATCGAGGGTCTCGGTTGCTTTGTGACACAGATAGATGAGAAGGCAGTCGCCGAGGAGGGCTGGGGGTGAGAGGGTGGTAAGGTGGACGGCGTATGTACTCCATGGCTGACGACTGCGACAAGTTAGCTTGACTGTCGTTGTTGCTTAGTTCACGTCTCAAGTACGACAGGAAAGGAAATGATGAGAAACCCGATTCTCTTCCCTGAGACAAGTTATGTATCTGTCCGAAACAGGATAGACGAAAACAATGAATCGTACTTGATCTCATCTTTCTTTTTTCTTTTCTTTTTTTCTTCTTCATCTTTTCTTTTTTTCTCCGCACACCCTCAACCTCTTGTTACATGCATCTGGCCCCGGCTGGTTTTGTCAAAGCCCTGCCGATGTATGCAAGCCAGTTCGTGCGCTGCATCTAGAGCTAGAGCTAGGCGCATGCAAGAAGCAGTGCTAATGCAAGACATGACCGGTTTGGCACAGACATGTGATGATGAAGCATGAGGGGTGAAAAAAAAAAAAAAAAAAAAAGAAAGAAAAAAAAATCCTAATGATGCAGACGAGTGTGGAAATAGGAATACTCACTACCAGATATGGCGCTCGGCAAACATGCTGGTCAAATTGCTTCGCCAATTGCTTCGCGACCATCGAGCGCACTGCTTTAGGAATTTAGGGTTGTTCTCAAGAGTGGTCTTGACTTCAACTTCTGGATGATATTGAATATAAGTCTCCCAGCCGTGCGAGACCATCCAACGGGTGATAAAGTTGTCATCATCCGCATTGAGTTGGTATTTGCCAAACCACCACTCCTCGTTAGTGAAATCGTTGGTGAAAACTTCGTCCTGTAGAATTTTGGTTCGATAGGCTACTGTTCGTCCGGAGAGACATGGCACGCCGCCATCGATATGGGTTGTGGCAGCACAGTCAAAGTTTCGACGTTCCAAGTAAAGAGCACCCAGGAAATTCCAGATCTTCTCTGAAAACGTCGCATTGACAGCCCTGCGCAGTCTTTGGCATGTAACAACTCCACCGTAGCGTTCGTCAGTGTCAAACGGAGCCAAAATCCATGGCAATGCAGTAGTCGGCCAGCTCACGTCGTCGTCGGCGAATATAGTGATAGAAGTGCGTACCTCGGGGATAGCCCGAGTCATTTGACGTCTTTTATTAGGATGGGTGATTGTGAACAGTCGAATGCGGTCGTGGAGGTATGCTGGCATCGCTTTTAACATCTTCTCGGCATCCTTGCGATTGGCTTCGATCGTGACGAGTAGCAACTCATGAGGTTTGGTGTCCAGAATCGTGCGGATCGTCTCGACCAATTCGTCGCCACATCCTTCCAGGGAGGGCACAATAACCGTCACGTCTTCTGCGGTCAATTTGGGGTTCTCTGGTATGGGGATTGGTTTGAAGGTGTAAAACGACCATAGATTGACTACCAAGCGTACGTAACGGTATAAACTAGAGGATTGAAAGTAGAATGTTAGTTATGCTTTCCTTGCCTTCTTTTTTGTGTCTGGGCTGAAAATCTATTACTGACAAGAGCAGAATGAAACTCCTCATGAAAGGAAAAGCCATGATGACTGTAGATGCGTATCCTTGTCCTCGAAACTTGAAGAAGCAGCCAAAAGATTATATAATGCAGCTGGATTTCCTGTCCCTTCACGTAGCCAAGGCTATTGGTTTTGAGGAGAAGACAAGTGAATGATGCAGAATCAATGATATGGTCATTCCCACCCACTGCTGCATGAACAAGCTTCGGAATAGTTAGATTAATGTGTATTTCCTATTTCCAGTTTCTCTTGACACCGGGTTTGGTATTCAAATCTGTATTGGTCAGATCAGTTTGTGTTATTCAGCGGGTGGCGTATAGGTTCGTACCGGATCAATCAATTTCGACTCAAAACGATTGTAAGTCAATCAATATCAATGCTGCTGTAGCGAGAGACGGAAAAGAGGATCAACAGGACTTTTTGACAACAACAATGTCCATGGTTCTCAAAATTCCCAAATCAAACAATTTCAGTGAATGCTAGAAACTCCAACTCAGTCAATTCCTTCTCAATTGAGATGAGGGCTGAAATAAGATGAAGAGCAGATGAATGCGAAAAGGGAAAACAGAAGGAAACAAGAAAACAGAGAACAGATGTCTTTTACTTTAATAAAAGAGAGGAAGGCCGAGCATGAGATAATAAAAAACAATTCGACCTTCTTGTTCACAACTGCGTCAGGCTTGCCGGGATAAATTTACAAAAAGAGAGTCGTGCAGATTCGCGCGTCATGGGTGCTGGATCTAGATGGGGAAAATGGACAGAGTGGGTTCGAGATAAATTCATACTAAGATATTAAAATCCATAGTTAGCCTAGCCAGGTCTATAGGAACACAGTAATATATCACGGAGCATGTAAAAAGACTGGGGGGTGTCTTCCTTTGCCGCCGCTGATGGAGACCGAAAACGACCAGGCTGAGAAGTGACATGCGACCAGGGGCCAGGGCCCATTCTTAGTTTTTGACTCTATACTCAGTGTTGACTAGCTCGGATGTACAAGACCATTTCTGACTGGCTGCGAGAGGTCGTTCATTACTGAAGCTCCATCTTTTCATGTACGTGATGATACTACTGTATTTAGTTACGACTAACTACGTACGCATTGAACATTCCGCCCACAATTTTCAAAAGCCAATCTGTTGATTAAGTCTGTATGGAGTTAGATTCGGTTGCTAATTAGCTGAATTGAGAGAGAAGGTAAAGACAGAAAGAGTCTGGGCAAATTCAGGTTTAGGGCGGCACAGTCAATGCGCAACCTGATACTTAGTTTGGTTGTCACTTGTCAGTATGCTACTATTAATTTCTAAGCGTCTAACGGACCTAGGTACTTCTTTCTGCAGGGTAATCAATTATTCTGAAGATATTTATTTGTTCGGGTTCCCGGTGTGTGTAGGTCAGATTAGTCTGATTTCTATACTATCCCTAGGTGTCCTGTCAACAGGTCAGGCCAGTACTCTTGAGTCAAAACTGCACAGATCGTGGCATGATCATCCAGATTCAATAGTGGCACTGGCATAAAACTTTAGAGGCCGGAGACAAACTGGGGCAAAGCGGACAAAAAGACCAAAAATGTTGAATTTTTTCCGCGGTCATACGGGATCCATTTTGATCATTATCGAATGACTGTGGGCAGTGGCACTCTTGTCTCCATTTTGTTCTCCATATAGTTATGCTCCTCCGTACGGCGCTTCACGGAGCTCGGCCAGTGGCTCAGTTTAGCCCTTAATGCTAGCGAGTAGCCCTTACTAGCCCACTGTGGGGGGGCACGGTCTGTTCTGCTCGTTAGTTGTTCAAGGGTACGAGATTAGTTACTGTATTCAATACGGCTTCCGAGTACACATTGATTGAGGGCATAATTTGGAGTCACCGGAGAGCATTCCGCGACAAATTGACTCTATATGTAGCATTAAGTAGCATTTGTGGCCACGGGACGAGAACAAATCAAAAACACAAGACCGGATATACCACGAACACAGTCCAAGTTAAGTTTAACAGTGAATCAGCACAAAAGTATCTTTCTTAGACTTTCTAGGCAGAGAAGAGCAGCGACTGGCCGACGTGAAGCGCTTCGGCTCGTGCGTCGTACTTGACTTTCTCCACCCCAGCCTTCTCCCGCTCTGATTGCTTGTCTACCTACGATTTGCACCATTTACCCGTAGAGTAAGTGATAAGCGATCCTTAAACGAGCTGTATGTGCTCTGTGCTATGTAGCATGAGGCAAAACTTGGCAGCTGGCACATGGAACACTCAGCCGATGAATGATTGAATCGCTTGAGTCGATGCACATCTCACATCTAGTTCGGAAATCGCCAATGGTGTCTGTTATAACGACTAATTAACAACAGTAGAAGGCAATGTCGACAGTACTGAAACTAAGTCCGTAAGATGTACATCAGATCTACCTCTCTCTGTATCCCCACCAAGCAAAGAAGATAACATGATGGAATTTATACGTAGGCTAATGTTTGACTTTTCGTCTCTTCTAAGTTCTTACCCTTCTGCTCTTTGATGCTTGTGTCTCATCCTTGTGACGATCCGAGTTCTTTTCATACAACGGAATCCCTGCAACAACAAAACAGACAGATGCGTGGAGAAAGCGAAAGAGAGTAAACGACTAAACCGTACGACAGACAGACTTGACTAAGGTGACTTGAGTTTAGTCTGATGGAGATAAAGGAGTGCAGGGGCCATTGTCGCAATGCGGAGCTGGTCAAGCCATCCTGCACACTAAATAGGCATTAGGGTGTCCACTCAGCACTGTGTGTGCTCCGAAGTGAGTAAGGGCGTATTGATTTGTATGGTATGCTAGTCGAGGTCATAAGCCCGTCCAATTTGAACCGTTTATTATACAATCGTTGGTTTGAATGGTGACTTAACTCGTTCGCAACCACTAAGTAGCTCTCGCGAAATTGGCTATTTTAGGGCTTGGGCCATATTAAGTATGTCCCATTGGTGCGCATTCATTTGTAGTATTTGTACACGCGCTACGAAGGAACCACGTAGGTTCTCTTTGAATAAATGTTACTAAACTTACTACTACGCTATGTAATAGTACATCGCTCGTAGTCTTTTCGCCTTCCATTTCGGCGCCTCCGGAAGATGATGCCGTTCGCCATACAGTCATCCTTTGACCAGTTCTATTCTTCATAGCTCCTCGTCATAAAACGTCAAGTCTGCAGTGAGCACGTACGTCGTACGGCGACTATGGATTGAAACTAAATTCGATCCATAATATCATAGGCCTAATCAAGCTAACTTGCGAAGGCTAAGACTCTAAAGAGTAGTAAGCCCACGAACTAAATGACTTAGTCACAACAAACTAGCAGAAAATAACTAGTAATTAGGTTTGACTTGATTATTACATGCATGTGAACATGAGGTTGTATGGACTAAGCTAGTGTAGGGTGACAGACTGATCAGCGATCATGGTCGACAGGCCGACAGACTATGGGATGACTCGTGTAGGCAATTAATACTGACTTTGCGAACAGTATGTACGTGCTTGGAAGTATTGATGGTGAATTACTTTCTCAAAACATCATGCTTGTATGATAAATATGTAGAGAGCCAAGGGAAATGAGGATCATCCTATCTCTCTAGCAACTTGGCCGGACCGGAATTACAATACATACATACTCTCTTATGCTATTCCTTGAATTAAAAGTTTCGCAACGACCTTCTCTCCAGCCTCGTTCAGCCGATTCCTTGAATTGATAACGCGACTCTTATTCGCGTACCAAACTTTGTCCCGGTCACAATAGCTACTGATTATTAAAAGAGGCTGAAGAGGTATAGGCTGAGACTTACTGAAATGGACTAGGAGAGAAGATCACATCACGTCTGAGCAAGATAATCCGAGATGACGAAAGTCGCGAAACTGCGACAAGGTCCATGCGTTCGTTATTCTTGGAGAAGGCGTGTGTGGCTGGTCAACTCTTGTCGAACGGACCCTGATCGCCTGGACACTGCAATCTATTTTCCTGCCTAGCTAGGTAGGTACAGACTTGATGGCAGATGCAAGCAATGCATCAATAAGCAGAAGGTTTATAATCTGAAACCCACCGAATGTCTGTTCTAGACATGAATCGAATAATAGATACATGCACCGCAAACAAATGATCTCGGACACACACCCCTCACTAACAGTAACTATTTTTAACAATGACTGTCTAGTCTCGGACCATGGCTTACAGGCTCTCCACGCCGTCGTCTGTGTGTAATGTGTCAAGTGCAGAAGCGTCTTGGTTAGTGCAAAGTCCATAGCAGCTAACATGCACGCAGTTAAGGACAGATATATCTAGTAGTAGAATTACGGAATACGTACTCTAGGCATTTCACCGGTTGAACCTTCTTTCGCTTCTTTGCTTGCACTATTTACGTAGTACACATTGCGTATCGCCTTACAAGCCTTCAAGAGATAGTTCGGAAGGTCGCGGAGTCTCGACTCAGTTTCCAACGGCTGGACTTTCTTATAGTATATCTGCTGAATCAGAGCTGATGAACCAACCGAACTCAGAGAGATTATCTATCAATGCACTACCTAAATAATATAGATCAGGCCGAGACTCCCATACCGAAATCTATCTCCTCGGTAGACCTACATGATCAAAGGGGTTCATCGGCAAAATCTACTACTACTATTTTGTACACGTTGTTGGTTTCGATAGTGAGTTCTTAGTCTCACATAATATCGAGTAGCCTTATAGACTTAATTCAGCCTATGCGATGCATCTGATACGGGGAAAAAGTTCCAACTTCCAACTCCAATAGCCACGTTCATTCAATCTATTTCGAAGAGTCCGTGCGAGGAAAAAGGAGGGAAAGTAAACGGCTGGGGCCTCGGCGGCGAAAGTGCACGAGGCGAGGGTTCTCTTCTTTGCTATTCGTTTTGTTTCTTTTTCTTGAATGGGCTAATTTACCTCTATTCTGAAACAGCCGCTGGAGTTATCGTGATGTTGTATATTGTTGGTGGATTTTCGTGATGACAAAATGCGATTGCATAACCCTAACCCGTATACGTAGCCCTAAACCCTAAAATGGATTCACCATATCAGCTACCCTACCAGTTAGAATCTTCCAGTCAGTCAGGGCGCCGTCGTCTAAGCAGAAAATTGCTCTAAGACTGAAAGACAAGTACAGCAAGCAAGTCGGAGCGAATCGGAAGCCAGAGAACTTCTAGACCCGGTCAGAAAATAGTTCTCGACAAACGTATCCGAACTTATGCCGAGCCGATACGCCTTTAAACAATGTGGAAGCTCACGATCTTCGATCTGAGTTAGTTGACTGTCTGACAGTTGCATCTTATTGAAAGGAATATCGGTGGCTTGTCATGCTCGTTTCTTTTTTTGATTGCAATCTCCTTCTCCATTCTCCGTCCCCTAAAGAAAGAAAAAGCAAAGAGAAGTTGGAGAAGGCCAATCCCTCAAGAGCCATCGACACTAGGGCGATGGAGAACTCCATTCTAGAAGGATTCGACCAATCGAAAGGATTCACATCGCGGACGTGCACTTTTCCTACAGGATTATGATCCACGTTAGAAAAAGAAAAGACAATGGAAAAAACGGCGGGGCTTGGACCGAACGCGAGACGGCTCGACGGGAGATGATCATGGATCAGCGAGCACCAGTGGCATCTCCAGATTTTCTTTTTATCTCACCGACGAATGAACACTTGTCTTCTTTTTGAGAGTCGGAAAAAATGAGCTTAGAGGAGTCATTTGTGGAAGGTGTCAATTGTGGAGGAGAAAAATAGAAAAAGCAAGCGGAATGTTACACTGCTAATTGCTAGCGATTAGTCCATACTAACGTGGCTAACTACTAACTAATCCTACGGTCTAAATTGCAATAATTTGATTAAATATGGTGAACTTCATTACTCTTTCTAGAAATTCGAGTTGCATCCAAAAATGACTTCCTAGTGCGGTGGTCAAGAAAGAAAAGTCTCACGAGACGTTCTGCCCGAATCTGGTAGTAAGTCCTGTATGCATTGAAGATCATTTCTAAACCACATATAGTCATATACTCTGTATCATACGGCGTACATTTAACAGATCCACCATTCTTTCCACGTATGAAGAAGCTTTTCAGCGTCGAAGGATGAAGCTGCCTACCTAATTAGGCAGGTGGCATCACCCTAACCTCTTCGGACTTTCTTAGAGACTGACTCGTGTCAGAGTGCTTGAAGGTCTCTAGGATTATAACCACGTTAGTTAGATAAACCTGCAACATGACAGAAGAATCTTGGAACAGGGCTACACACGAGAAATTCTCCGCGATATGGGCAGTATCACATGTACTTCGTAGACCAGGGTCCTTCATTCAGGGGTAGAATCATAGGACTCGGCAATCGGCATTCCTGATGCTATCGAAACTATTTGGCCTTCCATTATAATTCGTTATGATATAGAGTATAGTATCCACTGATGTATGGATCTAGGAGCTCAGCCACGTTCCTTTTCTTTGTTTGAAATGTACCAACGCTTACCTGTCAAACAGATCTGATCCGGAGTTCTTGCTAATTAGAGTACCTACTACTTCAGTACCTAGGTACCTAGGTAGGGCGTTCAGTAGTACATTGGTAGGTAGTAATTACTCTATGAATCTGGTTTCAGTGCATGAACCGGATACCTAGTGATGATAGATGAGTCTAGACAAGCCTCAACAGACCATGTGTTGAAATAATCCGGATATCGAATCGACTGTACTGTGTACCGTCAATATTCGACATGTATAACTATAGAATGACGGCATAAAGACAGGATTGTCTCCAAATGTGCTTTAAAACGTCATTTAGCGGCAAGTAGCCAGATCATGTCTTCGATTCATGTTCGAAGTATTCGTACGAGGTGGTCCCTGTCAGCAGCGCCGTTATCGACGACTCAACCAACAGCCTACGTGGTTAGGTATAGTCAGGGTCTAGTTAAAGGCCGATCATTTATATTAAGTTGTAGACTGTACGGAGTATTTACGGAGTACTCCGTACTATTTTGTATTTATGTACATGTTGTACTAAATTAGTTGTCGTACGTAGTATGCAGTAATTTGCGAATTATAGTTTCACTCATTATATTAGCGACCTTTTTACTTTTCCCTCCTGTCTTTTTTCTTCTCTTTTCTTTTTCATGCATGCAAGCCATGCATGCATGTCAGGTTGTCAGACTGCCAACGCTTTCATCTCCATAATCCATCCGGAAATGCAAGTCGACTTCCCCCCGAGAGACTAACGCTTGACCGGCAGGGGAGTTTAGCCCCAGTCTCATGCAGTCTGAGTATCAATGATGTATGCACTTTCTCCCTACTACTTAAAAAAATTTTGGTCTGTATATACTCTGGTGTGGAGTATAGGGAATACTCCCCGGAGAAATGTCAGAGAAAATATGGAAAGAGTCAGACCGATAATCCTCGAGAACGCCCTAACAATCCCTTTTAGGAACATTGTGCATTTGAAACAAGGCTGTTATCCTAGAAGGGATTATTTGATTTGTAGATTATCTACCTGAGTCAAGGGCCATCGCCGATTACTTGGCGATGAGTCAATAGCACTTGTGCTACTTGCTATTCATGATAGAACTATGTACGTGTATGTACTTACCTGCCAGCTCAAGGAAGTCAGACCTAGTGTATAGAGGGAATAACGTAGGATTGGGGCTCTCCATACCTAATCGTCTCGACCTCTTGAGAATGTAGTGATTGACATGCTCAAAATGTTAAGATCGATGTCAACATATTTCCTAATTAGGTAATATTTCGTTCGACCACGACGTAGTTTGTTCCAAAACATACGAAGCGCTTTTAGGAGAACTTTTGATTTTTTTTCTTTCTTATTTACTTGGGAAATGGCACAATACAGTGAATAAATTGAGCACCCTCCTCATCCACAAAGTGGTGCCCTGTCGTGGAATATCGCTAGTGAATTGGACCTCATGTACATCTGCCGCCGTTGATACCCCCACACTTTTACCTGCCGAGCTAAACGCCAGATGTCAGACTATATGATTCCTAACTTGGGCAAGTACATATTTGACGCATTTGCTCATGCACATGTACATCTACTTAGATCTAAGTGCATGGTGGGTAATGCGACTAGGTACATATCTAGTAGGGTAGTACATCTAGTATCAACTACGTATGTGGTACATGCTTCGGCAAAAGACCTATGAACACGTGTGTATTAACATACCTGGCACATATCTGACGCATATGACGATATGTATATAGATTCTGTCAGGCCTCAAAAAAAAGCAAAATCAGAATATGTGAGTTGGGTGTTGGGCACCGTGGTTTGTGTAGAATGACTCACAACATCTTGGACCCTATCTCAAGGTTTGATATCGTAGATACTCATCAAAGCACGAGTTGCCCTAAAAGGAAATATATCGAAGATCTTGATGCACTGTATTTGTGATGTGCGAGTGAGTCACGTTTCTATTCTTGCCAGATCTGCTGATCTTTGATCAATCTACGGGTGTGCCTGCATACCTAGATTTGGTAAGCGTCATTCTAGATTAGCTTGGTGTTATCTTTCCTGCCATCTCAGCTGTGATCTACTCTAGTCAGATATAAGCATCGGTTGGCGGGTTAACTGAATGACTTCAAACTTACGTTTTGTCTGTTCACCTATTCCAGGATTAGATATACATTCTGGCCAGAGACAGACAGCCCTTGATCACTTGATTAAAAGTAATTTACAAGAAGAAAACTTGTCACTTTGTAGATTTTAGGGGCTAATAACTTCACAAGGCTGGTAATTACATCTGCACATAAGAGTAGGCGCTGACTATCTAAAAAGTCACCTCTCACAGTGTAGTCATCTCATACCGCATATTAAGATGCCGAGAAACTACTCGTAAAATATCTATCTTTAGCTTGCCCTCTCGTTTGACCTCATACATCTCGATATAACCTTCCTGGTAGCTTTGATGCGTGTAGGTAACTATCGCTTCAAGGCTCTCTAATCTAAGATACTTTGTTAGATCTACCCGCATAGGTAGAATATGCTTGCTCATTTCTATCAATATAAGCGTTGAAATGCTCCAGGTCAGACATTGGTCTGTACATATGTTGAAACAGAGAATACGCGGTCGATACATGACTACTCAAGGATACATATACCTTGAGGTCAACTGGCGAAATCTGTAGTGATGTTTGTATAACTTCTCAGCATCCGACGTTCCACAATATGAGCTATACGCTTTTTTTATGATGTTAACCAAGGTATGTTGGATAAACATTATTCAAAACTGAATTATGCAACTTGATATTAAAAAGAGCGACGATACATAGGGTCTTAGGGCTTTAGCCTTAGGGTTGTCTAGGGTTATGTATAAAGGCGGCTGTGGGTGGCAAAATTCTTCCTTATCGCCACCAGCGAAAAAGCTTCAAGAACACCGCGCCAATCTACCTCATCGAATTACTCCCTAGCTCGCATATTCATCGCCGAAGCTGAAAAAATGCGACCCGAACTCCGTCGAGCCGCGACAAGCCTGTCTTCATCCCGGCGATTGTCTACATCCGCCGTGATATCATCATCATCCGTCCGGTGTTTCCATTGCGCCACACGAACATGGGCAATTGCTCATCCCATTACGGCTCATGGGCCACCTCCGAAAGCTCCTACGCCTGCTGCAGAGTTCAAGAATGATCCGCGACGGGCAGATTTGAGTCAACAAAAAGCTCCGCAACGACAGCAAGAAAGCCAGACGCCCTCCGATTCCGCCGCACGAGTATCGCAAGCCAAAACTACTCCTTTGAAGAAGCGGTTTTGGAAGGATGTTAATGTCAAAGAGTCACCTGGTATGATGAAACAAAATCTTATTGGAAACAGTTTGTTCAAATTGTTTACTAATTGGATGGATGACTAGATGGATATCAAATACTCCTCGACACCCGACCCGTCCGCAGTCCTACAAAAGCCATCCTCACGGTTCCCAACACCAAAAAACATCTAGCCGAAGCCATCGCGCTAGAATGGGATCTCCTCACATCCGCGCAGCAAGCGCTCAAACAACATCTTATACCGCTAACTTCCCTTACCACCCGCGCGACCGATATCGTACGAGAAGATGAATTGGGTCAACAAAGAATCCGACAAGAAATCTCACGAACAGCCATGCGCTATCTCGAAACAGATACCCTACTGTGCTGGGTTCCAGAGAAGGAGATTCATAACCCTTTATCGAAAGCATCGCTAGCACCGGAAGAAGAAACACTACGGGATAAGCAAGCTCGGGTTGCTAGAGAGATTATCAATTTTTTGACCAGAACAGTCTGGCCCGATGTCGAAATCAAACCCGTCTTGGACGAGAATAGTATTCTGCCCACGCCACAGGATGAGAATACCTTGGAGACGATCCGAAGCTGGATTTCGTCTCTCCCACCTTATGAATTGGCGGGACTTGAGAGGGGAATACTTGCTAGTAAGAGCTTACTAGTTGCTGTCAGGTTGGTGGTCGAATGGAGCGAACACTTCTCCGGTCTGCAAGAGACTATTCAGCAGGGAAAGGATGTGTCGCGATTTGGCGTCGAAGAAGCTGCCCACGCCTCGAGTCTGGAGGTGACTCATCAGACTGAACAGTGGGGTGAGGTCGAGGATACTCATGATGTTGATCGAGAAGATTTGAGGAGACAGCTTGGAAGTGTCATTCTCTTGGTTAGTGGAGATCGAAGGTGATTGACCTAGGTCATTCTATGCCTGATGGGATAGAAACATGTACATCTAATTTGCACATAGAATCAAATTTAATAACACTCAATGGAGTATGATCTGATGACCAATATGGCTTAAAGGTGATGTAGAGGAAGAGGATTTCTCGAGTATGATCGTGGACTTACAGACATCACTCATTGGTTCATGGCTCGCTATATCTCAAACGATTGAGTTTTGACCGTACAGTTAGTCAGACGCAAAGGAGTAGAATACTCACCGTTCAGCAGCTTGTCCACTTGTTAGTCAGTGTTTGAGTCACAGAGCTTTGGAGGGTTGTTGAGAGGAGATGAAAGTTGGGTGATGTGGTGTACTATATAGTATATATTTAAGGAGGCGGTGAGTTAAGTCAAGGCCTCCGCGGTCTAAGGAGTCCAAGGAGCGCCGCCACAATAATAAACAATTCAACCTACCTTCCCCCCCCCGCCACGACTATTCTCTCCTCATTCTTCGTTCCGTACCTACCCAACTGTATCTTTACTTGGACATAGGGCTTATACTTCTTGACTCCGCTTCGCTTACCTGTCCTGCTTTCTTGTCCGACCACCGAGTAACGCTGAGCTGCGGTGTTATGCAGCTACTGGGATAATGACCGAACCAGGAGTTGGGTAAGTAAATCGCCCAGAAATCCACATTTTCCACAGCATCAAGCTCGCAAATCATGTCACATTGCCACAGTCAGGACTGGAGTAATTGAAACTTACTTGGTTTACTGATCTTGGGTTCTCCGTGTACCTTGGCCATTAACTTTACTGAAATCCGGTCCATTTCGTCATTGCGACTAACACACCTCCCCCTTTGACTACGAACCTCAATCGAATCTGAGCGATCTGCCAATACTACCATCGAATCATAAACTAATTTCTTCTTCTACAGTCACAAGCGATCCAAGAGTGGCTTGGCGCGCACTCTTCTTCTTCGCGACAAATCAAAGAGCGACAACCGAGACGAGAGTAACAACGGCAGCATCTCGCCCACGTCAGTCGGATCGTCCACCTTCTCCGAATCGCAACACAACCGGCAGTCATCATTATCCTTGACCAAAACCCGAAGCAATAGAAGAGTCGGACCCGAAATCACAATGGAATCGCCATCCGTGTCTGGAGGTGATGTTTCTTCTCATGCGGGGGGGATCGACAGCCCCGAAAAACCAGCCTCCATCAAGAACGCCCCCGAAACCAGCGCCGCATCAATTGAACAATCAGTGAAGACATTCCGTCTGTTTGAGATTCTGCGCAGCGGCGATACGACTGCCATTTCCAAGGCGCTGAGAGAAGCCAAGGAGCAAAGTATCTCCGGTGGACCAGCGACGGGCACTACCATACTTCATTTGGCTATACAATGTGCGGATTTGCAAGTGGTGGAATATGTTGTGGCAAGCGGAGCAGATATCGACGTCAACGCTCGGGATCGTGAAGGAAATACACCATTACACCTTGCGGCCCAACTTGGACGGGACTCGGTAGTCCAATCATTGTTGGATCTGCCTCAAATCGATGACTCCGTTGCAAACTACAGGGGCCAGACGGCCTTCGACCTCGCGCGTACCCCCGAGATCTTCGAAAAGCTGCAGCTTTCCCGTTCGCTCTTCATTGATGCAAAGACAAAGCAGATTCAGGATATGGTTGTTCGAGCAGACTATGAAGGCTTAGAGAAGCTACTTGAAGAACCACGTGTACAAGGCAGCCTTGACGTGAACGCGCTGGAACTTGTAACGGATACCGTCACGGCACAATCAGGAGGAACTTTGCTTCATGAAGGCGCCAGGAAGAAGGACACAAAACTGTTACAAATACTGCTCCTACACGGCGCCGATCCATTCAGACGTGACAAGAAGGGCAAATTGCCCCAAGATGTGACAAAGGACGACAAGACTCGGGCCATCGTCAAGAAATCGCCTGCTGCAATCATCGCTCAACGCGGTATTCAAGAAAGAGCTATCCTAGGCAATGCTCCCTCTCAAGCTGCTAGTTCTAGCAGAGCTGTGAGCGCAGAAGTTACTCTTGCTGGGAAGGATGCCAGAGAAATGAAGGGTTACCTGAAGAAATGGACAAACTACACGTCCGGTTTCAAGTTGCGTTGGTTTGTCCTTGAGGACGGGGTATTGAGTTACTACAAACACCAAGGTTAGTGCTGTGGTTGTGCCTTACATAAGGCGGCATTTCGAACTAATATAGACTTGTCTAGACGATGCTGGCTCCGCTTGTCGAGGTGCTATTAGCATGCGCATTGCAAAACTGCACATGGATGCGCAGGACAAAACCCGTTTCGAGATCCTCGGAAAGTCGTCCGTGAAATACCATCTGAAAGCGAACCATGTGGTGGAAGCTAAAAGATGGTTCTGGGCGTTGAATAATGCCATTCAATGGGCCAAAGATGAAGCCAAGGAAGAAGAAAAGCGACGAACCAGAGACGCAGAGTTCTTGCAGGCAAAAATAAATAATGTGGAAAGCCGCGTGTCCGAGGGACAAGCCTCTGAGCTTGCCTCGGTCAGCTCCAAGCTCAACGTCAGAGGAAGTTCCGTGGTGACCGATCCCAAATCCAGCTTCACGCGCGTCAACACCCATACATCGCGCCCCACTGCCGATCCGCTTGGTGATGATGATGCCTCAGGTTATGGCTCTTACACCCAAAGTGTTGCTCAAACTGACGTAAACCGTGCCGCCGGACCACCAGGTGGACTTGACGGAGAGGCTGACTACGAGGACTATCACGATTACGCCTCAAGCCATGACGCTCAACCGTCCAACAAGGATGCTTTTTACATTACCGCTCAGTCCGCGAAACTACAACTAGACCTGCTGTCCAATGTATCGGCTTCCCTTTTGGCTGAGAAGACCAAAAACCCTGAACTTACTGTGTCCGATCCAGCGATTGATCAAGCTTTGTCAACTTACGAGTCAGCCGTGGGCAGTCTCAACGATCTTCTTGCAAACCTGATGAAGATTTCGCGAGACAGAGATGCTTACTGGCAATATCGTCTAGATAAAGAGTCTGATACGCGCAAAATGTGGGAAGAGAGCATGGCCCGAATTGTGCAGGAACATGAAGAGCTTCAACTCAAAGTCGGCGAGTCGGAAGAAAAGCGCAGAAGGACGAAGAAGGCGCTTAAGGAGGTTCTCGAAAATACCGCTGGAGCCGACGCAGGACGTGTACCGTTTGGTAACCACATTGACCACAATGACCATATAGAGGAAAATGAGACATTCGAGGAAGCAGAAGTAGAAGTTTTGGATAATAGCACACGACAAGCCTCCGCCAGCGAGATCAAGCAAGTCAGAATTGATGAGACGGTGACAAAGTGTCAGACTTTTTCGGAATATGCAGACCTTGCCGAGTCAGATTCTGATGATGATGCGGAATTCTTTGATGCCATCGACAATGAAGACGTTGAAGTCGGTGCAGTGCTTTCTAGCGAGAAATTGGTTGAATCAGAAATGTGTGATAAGGAAGCTGCTGATTTGCGGTCTGCCAAGCTTGCTGCTATAGAACCAGCATACAAGGGATACGAAGACCCGGTGCGGACGAGATTGAAGATGGATAAGGATGACAGGCCGAAAATCTCTCTTTGGGTGAGTCAAGCAGTATAATAAGAAACGGACCACATGCTGACGTGTTGCGTTATAGGGCATTCTTAAATCTATGATCGGTAAAGATATGACAAAGATGACTCTTCCGGTATCTTTCAACGAGCCTACCTCGCTTCTTCAGCGAGTAGCCGAAGATATGGAATACACTGATCTTCTGGATATTGCTGCTGATCGTACCGATTCACTGGAACGTTTACTTTATGTCGCTGCCTATGCTATTAGCGAGTATGCATCTACGATTGGACGAGTTGCCAAACCTTTCAACCCTTTATTAGGTGAGACGTTTGAGTATACTCGACCAGATAAACAGTATCGATTCTATGTTGAGCAAGTCAGCCATCATCCACCTATCGGTGCTGCTTGGGCTGAATCACCTCGATGGGACTATTATGTAGGTCTCCTTGGTACTATTTTTTAGCTAAAGGTGCTGACGAAGAATAGGGTGAATCGGCTTTGAAATCCAAGTTTTATGGAAAGTCGTTCGATATCAATTTGTTGGGAACATGGTTCTGCAAGCTGCGTCCTATCACAGGTGACGAGGAGATGTATACTTGGAAGAAGGTGACTTCTTCGGTCATTGGTATCATCACCGGTAACCCTACCGTCGATAACTACGGACCGATGGAGGTCAAGAATTGGAAGACCGGAGAAACGTGCTATCTAGACTTCAAAGCCCGCGGTTGGAAAGCATCGTCTGCGTACCAAGTCACTGGAAAAGTGGTTGATGCTTCCGGAGTTACAAGATGGCACATTGGCGGACGATGGAATGACAAGATCTTTGCACGCCCAGTAACGGGGCATGAAGACGCCTTTGCCGAACACGACGAATCCTCCAAGGCCATCCTGCTCTGGCAAGCCAACGTTCGACCCAGCGGTATCCCATTCAACCTAACACCATTCGTGTTAACCCTGAACGCGATCCCAGACCGGCTTCGGCCATTCCTACCACCAACTGATACCCGACTCCGTCCCGACCAGCGGGCCATGGAAGACGGAGAATATGACTTTGCAGCGTCGGAGAAACATCGTGTCGAAGAGAAACAGCGAGCAAAACGAAGAGAACGAGAAAAGAATGGCGAAGAGTTCGTTCCTCAGTGGTTCCAAAAGGCCAAGTGTCCGATCACTGGCGAGGAATATTGGCAGTCCACTGGTGAGTATTGGAGGTGCAGAGAGGTTAGCGACTGGTCCAAATCGGAGGATATCTTCTAGTGGTATTCTTTCTGTGGTTTCCGGAAGTTTGTTGTTCTCTTTTCTTCTGTGGTTTGTACGGTTTACTGTACGTGAGCGGTTGTTGCCAGCCTATGTCCATTCTTACGACAGCTATATATTATTAGTATACATTATGCATCAATTATAATACCATTTATGAGCAAGTGACAAATAAGTAATCTATCCAGATTATATCTTGGTGTTTTG
This sequence comes from Talaromyces liani, assembly GCA_022814505.1. Lineage (NCBI taxonomy): Eukaryota > Fungi > Ascomycota > Eurotiomycetes > Eurotiales > Trichocomaceae > Talaromyces > Talaromyces liani. Next base: position 188,292 of record JAKLNL010000039.1, read on the forward strand.
TAGCATTTATATCACGTGATTTCATATCAAATAACTATCCACATCTCGAGCAACAGCTAACCAGCTACATCCGTCAGCGTCCAAACTAATTGACCTCGAAATGGTGAGCAAATACACTTGCAGTCGCTGTATGCAGGTTCTCAAGCCTCACCTTCACCATCGAATGACTTTCTCTACTCTCAGACGCCTCCCTTCGCAGGCCAGCCGAAGATGTAATTTTTCCACGACGACGGGACCGCGAAGTTCGCCGGTACGAATCGCAAATGGCGGCAACAGCAGCCAGTTCAAGGCTTTGAACAGGACTTCTTCGGTAGCAGTGAATGCTGAACGGAGCTCGTTGATATTACCAAGCAAGCAGGTTACTCGTAATGTTCAATCGGCCGCTGCAGTTGCTCCTCCTCCCACGGCGTCACGAGAAACAGCAGCACTACGACGACCGGACAATCTGTTCCATCATTACTCCTCTTCGCCTTCATCGATCATACGGAAACGAGCTGCATTCATTAAGCAGAATGCGTTCTGCCCGCATCCAAGCCATCAGCAAACTCGCGCACCTACAGGCACCGCCAAAGATGAAAAGGTAGCTACCGGAACTCTCCCGCCGGCACATTCCCACTTCGAATGCCCCGACTGCGGTGTGCCCTTGTACTGCTCAGAGGAGCACTGGATGGACGACTTCGAAGCGCATCTCGAAGTCTGCGAGACAATCCGACAAATCAACGAAGACGATCACGATTTAGTTTCTGGCCGCTTCTTCCCAGAATTCGCGTACCCGGGACCCCAGGATGATAACTTTGTGGTGAACATGACGAATTGGGATACGTTCTTGTATACGCGGGAATTCGAGGCGATTGATAATGAGAGGAGTATGAGGCAGGTGACGCGGATGTTGACGTATCCGACTACTATTGCCAGTGTTATACATGAATTGAGTCCGTATACTGTGCACAAGGGGGGTAGATTGACGGCTGAGGGATTGAAGAGTTTCAGTGGTGAGTTTGTTCCTCCTTTCTACATTGATAGGTGCTAATTGAGAAGCCCTCCGATACACCCTCCACCCACCCAAACAAGGAGAAGGCAAAGACATCCGCGGCCTCCGACTCAAAGCACCACCAGTCCGCATCTTCATTCTCGGAGCCCGTGCTGAGTCCTCTCTGCCCCGCGAAGTCTGGCTTCAACTTACACACGTGTTCCCCAACGCGCTAATCAATCTCATCTTCATCGGACCCGAGAGCATGGCCAACCGCGACGACGAGTTCCCCTTACCGGAACGCACAGCCTCCAACCCCTTTGGCGCCATTGTCGAAGATCGCCTAGGTCCTCAAATGAAAATCACAACCTATGTCGACTACTTCCACACGATGCACGACGCGCAATACTTCTACCCTTACGACCCTTATTTCGATTGCTTCATGCTCTTCCACCCGGGTCTAGGCCACCCAGCAAGCTCCCACGAATGGGCAGATACACTACCCAAACTCCTCGAGACTAAAGTCCCCATCATCTGCACTGGTTACACCCAGGGCGATCTGGAGCGCGACATCAACTGGGTTCGCGATAAATGTGCTGGGGAGTTTGATGTCTTGCTCGAGCCGGGCGAGAATCGATTCAGGAGTTTGCGGTGGGATTTGAATGATATGGATCCGAGTGACGTCTCGGCTGGCAATTGGGGGATTTGGGCTTTTAGGGGGAAGAGGTACGTCTTTCTCCTCTCTTTTGTTTTTTTTTTTTTTCTTTTTAACTTGAGGATACTAATATTTGAACAGGTACGAAGCGACGCATAAAGATGGCACGATTGCCGTTTGATCTGTAAGTATAGTAGTAAGTCATACATAGTCTATAACTACGAGACTATTTGTTTAGAAAAGTACATACCCAACTCTGTCCTGGATTTGCTCGTTTTGCTTTTCCTGTATGTATTATATGAATCACCCATTTGAATCAAATTGATTGAACTCTACAGAAAAGTAAGAATGAGGTAGAAGTAAATGTATATTCCAAAACGAATTAATAGTCAATCTCTACGATTGACTGATGTGTCTAGCACATTAGAAGAAGTAATAAACAAAACAGTCGACTGAGTCAACCCGACTTGCATCCAGAAAAGAAGGGTATAAAAAATCAAAACGAAGGGACAAGTCTTGCAATACATGTGATGCAGGCATGCAGACGAGTCAAAGTGGTATATACATTTGGCGAATGTATGTATATCCTCGAAAAGAAATAAGTTGCTCAACGGCTGAAACCCAAAAGCGCAAAGAACGATCCAAAGTCTATAGCTGCTGTCTGTCTTTCGTTGATCGTCGTTCGTTTATGATGCCCAAAAAAAAATTCGATTTACATCATCACCAAACCCGCAACAGCGACCACGCCGGCCATCACAGCGCCCGCGGTGACTTGTTTGTGTGCTGCCACGGCTCCAGAGGAAGTGGTTGATTTAGCTGCCGGAGCAGTCGAGGAGGTTGATGAAGCGGCTTGTCCGGTGCCAGAGGCCGTTGCGACCACGACGGAGGTTATGGGTACAACGCTTGAGGCGGGTGCGGAGGAGGATGGTTTGACGATGATTGAGGAGCTGGATTGTTTGATGGGGGCGCTGGAGGAGGAGGAGGAGGAGGGCGTGTAGATGACGACCACTGAGGAAGATGACGATGATGGAGTGGTAGAGGTTGAAGTCGATGTTGACGAGGGTGTAGGCGTCGGTGTTGGTGTGGGAGTTGGGGTTGGTGTTGGTGTTGTTGATGTATGTGCGTTGACGATGGTGATGGTCGTAGTTGATGCAGCGGCTGCAGAGGAGGCAGCTGCCGTGAGCAGGACGAGGAGCTTAGCGAAATGCATTTTGTTTGTTTAGATATTTCGATGTCGGTATAAATGTTGATATGAGTAGATGATCGAGATATCAAATCTTGCAAGAAAGAGCGATCGACTAGCGAATGCAAAGAACGGACGACAGAAGAGTTCTTAACGAATGTTGACTCTCCTGGCAGTAACTAAATGAAAACGAAAACAGTTGAAGAAAGAAGACTAGCTATCAAAGCTGCGAGACAAGACGAGAAGAGAGATATAAAAAGGAAGGAATGCAAATCAGCACGGGAGAGAAATTAATTACTGACGTACGAAGAAACGGCCCAGGACCGCGCTAACGGAGGCTTAATTTTGCTTAGATTACGCGGTTGGTATTGGTATTACTGCCCGTAGCACTATTTACATACCGGAGTTCATTCCTCAGTTGTTGCGAGGGAACGATTGGTATGTCACTGTCAATAAGAATGTGTTTAATACTGCTTATTGCTTATAGTCTTATAGAGGCTTGAGAACATAGATCGACAGACTATCATTGCCTCAGCCATACAAAATACCCATACAAACCCAGCACATGGTGGAGATGAAGCTCAATTTGTTGAAATACTCCGTACGGAGGTTGGAGTCAAAAGTGAAAATAATACACTAATCCGCACTAATCCACTAGCTGCATGTCTAGCGTGTAAAGTCATATACTCATATTACCGTAGTAAATACTAGGCAACTTGAGTGGCCTAATTTTTATCTTATCCCACTAAATGCCCCTCTCTCAACAATTCTTTGCTTTTGCCAATATGAAGCTATTCCCACCAAATTAACATTATTATATAGTGCTATCTCTAATAAGTATAGCAAATATCCCTTTCTTTACACTGCTTTTTAGCTAGTTTGCTAATAATATTAAATATCTAGGAATAGATCGCTGCCTGTATGCTCTATACTGTTTCCTATACTAATTTATACATTTCTTTTAATTAGGATGGCAAGGGAGGAATATTTAGTAGAAATCCGCACCCAGATTGTGGCCTTAGTAATAATTACAAAAATAAAGCCTTAAGACATCGCTATACTACTTAATATCTCTTAGGTAAGTATTTATTAAATTATATAATATGCTAAAGAGTATAGATATAACCCTACAGTTAATCCCTATATTAAGTATGTATATATTACTAACAATACACATAGTAGCTGCCCTAAGGTAGTAAATAAAGCTATTAAGGCCTTAATTATTACAAGTATTACTAAGGATAGAGCTAGTTGTGAGAAATCTGCTAAATATCTTGCTTATAAAGCTGGTATTTCTAAATCCTCTATTCTATATCTTTTAAAATTAAATTCTTTTAGTAAATATAAGCTAATTATAAAACCAGGTCTAATATAAGAGATAAGGTAGGTAAGGCTTACATTCACTTTTAAACACTAATATTAAACTCTTGAAGATTTTAAGAATATTATATAGATAGATAAGATCTCTATTATCTTAGGCTACTAGAGAGGCTCTAATCATATATAGTATAGATCTTTTAAATACTATAATACTACTATTATCTACTATTAATTTAAGAATGTGTATGAATTTATGTTTTGGGGCTACTTTTTATATAATACTAAAGGTCTTTATTATATATATTTAACAGAGACTGCTACAGCTAAGAAAATAGCTAAGAAAGAGTTATAAATTATAAATTAATACTGTGAGCAAATAGCTCAAGAAGAATAAAAGCTAAATAATACTCTAAAAAGACTTTAATTATATCCTTACTATAGCCTAAAGCTAAAATTTAAATTTACTATAGCAAGAGGAAAGCTTGAATGAAAAGGTAAGAGAGGGATTAATTAATATTATTATTAAAAGGTCTAATAATCTTCATATAAATATGATTTCTAAGCTAATATTTAAATAGGAGATTCTTGTACTAAAGCTGCTTTTTTTTATATAAGAATATAAGCACATCAGATTAGATATAATTATAATAAAGGATAACACCCCTGCACATATATATTTTTATTAAAAAGAGATTTATTTATTTTATAATATATAGTACCTACTTTGGCCTAATAATTCTCCTAATTTAAATGCTATTAAGCTAATATAGTTTTGGCTTAAGAGGTATATAATACTTTAAGGAGCACCTAGTGATAGAAAGATAATAGTTAAAGTATAGGAAAAAGTATAGGAAAAGTTTCCCTAGTACTGTATCTAGGCTTAGATTAAAAAGATACTATTTTATATATAAGAGATTATCTATTTAGAGGGTGGTAATAAGTATCTAGAGGGCTGGCCTTAAGGGGATATATACTTATGTTGCTAGTGTAAAGGTATATTCTTATTCTAGGCGTATCTAGAGGATAAGTAGGACGACATTGAATAGCTTTATATTTACTAAATAAGGCAATCAGATTACTCACTGGCTAGAGCACTCTATTGTTTATTGATATTTTGTATCTACATATATTTATATAGGGATCTTGGTGTATTGGCATGTATTATTAAAACACACTAATAGGCACTAGTTGCCGCTAGCGCTGTGTATTATTAGCGGTATTATTTTTACTTTTGACTCCAACCTCCGTACATAGATAATGATAGACAGGCCCACTTGGTTTGGTGCTTAGGACGGTGGCTTTGCGAGAACAGTTTCAGATTGGGCCGATCCCGGTCATTCATATCTACTATAGTATGTCTTCAGTTCTGATAAATGGACAAAGTATTCAGCTGCTAAGAAGTACTATCATGCAGTATGTTTGCTGTAGTTGTAGTCGTGTGTAGTAGAACTATGGTTCATGCTGTGTAATCTCTTAGTAGGCTTCGTGGCACGTACGTAAGTCCCTACGTGTCTATACCGGCGCTACGGTCAATAAATAGGTAGCAAATTAAGCAATCAGACACTATCATAGCTATAGCGAGTGGGTATATCCTATGTACAAGCACTAAGCCACGCCAGGTCAAAGCGAATGACTGTATCATCGCAAACGTCTAACAAGCAAACACACAGAAAAGAACGCTGCAGCAAACCGCCAACCGCAATATCATTACAAAGCATACATCATGCCAGTCACAAGCACAACAACAGGCCATGTGCCCTTCCACGGCAGGGCCGTAATCGATTCGCCGGAAATCGAAGGGTCCGCCGATGTGGTGCCGTTCTCAAGAGTACCATTGACATACGCCGTCTCATGCGTTCCATTCTGGAGGATGGTCACAGCGCTGGAGTTTTTGGGAGGGTCTCCAATGAGCTCGTTGATAAAGGTCGAGTTGTTGTTGTCGTCGCATCCACACTCATTATATTGCTCGCAATAGCAAATCACGTTCATGGTATAATTGGCCGTGTTGTTCTGGGCGTCGTGGTTGACCGGAGTGTGATAGTAGTACGGCGCAGCGTAAGGATAGCCATAATAGCCATATGGATAATTAAATGCAGCCCCTGCCGCGATGCCGAGAGCAGCTCCCGCGAAGAGGTACGGGGTGATGCCGGACGAGGATCGACTGCCTGCAGTGTAGGGAGTTGTCGCGCCACCGGCGTAGTAGTTTCCACCTCCATAGGATCTGGACGATCCCGATCCTGCCTTCGTTGCGCCTCCGGAGTTACTATTTCGGTCAGCATGTCGTCAAACAACTATATGCGAATGGATGAGTTACCTTGATGACGAGGTACTGCCCGACGAGGAACCTGCACCAAATTTATTGTTAGAACTTGAACTTGAACTTGAACTGCCAATGCCTTTTGAACCACTTGAAACCGAGCCTGAACTAGTTCCAGAAACCTCCTGAGGAGCCTTCTGGAGAACCAGTCGATCCAGATGAACCAGAACTAGTTCCAGAAGAGCCTCCTTTGGAGCTTCCTGAGGAACCAGTCGACCCGGAGGAACCAGAACTGGAGCTTCCACCTTTTGAACCGCTCGAACTTGAGCCACTAGAACTTGAACTCCCACCTTTTGATCCACTTGAGCCGGAACCACTAGACCCGGAGCTGCCAGAACTGCCAGAACTAGAGCCGCCCGAACTCCCACCTGAACTCCCACCTGAACTTCCACCTGAACTTCCACCTGAACTTCCACCTGAACTTCCACCTGAACTACCACCTGAACTACCACCACCACCTTTACCTCCACCTCCACCTCCACCGCGTCGCTTCTCTAGATTGACGGCATCGGGAATGACTGCCGCCACGACCGCCTCGAGCGCCTCTCGCTCTTCGAGAGATATCAGATCCGTTCGCGGAAGTGCGAGCGACGATGCGATAGGCGAGAGAAGGAAAAGGACACTCGTCACTAACGATGTCTTCATGTTGATATGATATGAAACACACAAGATACTCGCGATCAAGCGATGTCTCTGAAGGATCAATTGATAATGATGATGCGGATGCGGATGCGGATGAGTCAGAGGATATGAAGGGGGTTATGGTTATATGTATAGTCAAAGAAAGAAAAGGGAAGAGGCAAAAAAGATGAAGCGTGCTGAAAGAGAGTTTACATCATTAACTGCTGACTTGAAGGCCCCAATGGGGGAAAGCGCGGCCGCGGAGTTTAGCTTTAGGCGTGAGGGTGGCCTGAGGCTGAGCGGAGTCTGCCTGAAACTCTTGGCGCTGATTGGGCCCAGATTACGTAGATTGGCTGAGCACTGCCTCTTTGATAACCTCACTCGGTGCGTATTCAATGAACTAGTGATATGTTATGTACTATATGCACAAAGAAAAAGACAGTTACGATGACTGCGAGATGACAGCCATCCGGACTAAGTCGACCGACCCTTCACCAATGGCCGGTACACAGGATCCCACATCTGCTCGCGAACCCATTGCTCCAAGTCCTGGTCATCTTCTGGAATACCTTTTTCCTGTGCCAATCCCTCCTCTACGGCAGCTTGAATAACAGCTTTGGCAATATGAACGCTGATTTCGCGCACATCTTCAACATCCGGTAAAAGAGGCTTGTTGGGGTCCTGAAGAGCAGGCGATTGGGCTGCTAGTGCCTTGACCGCTGCCACCAGCATTTTGTCCGATAACAGACGGCTTTGACTCAGCACCGCACCTAGGCCAATTCCAGGGAAGCAGGTGGAATTATTGCATTCCGCTTACCCGACTATTAGTTTTGAGTCTATAGTTCATTTGGAAAGAAGAGACGCACCGATTTCTTTCTTTACTCCATTGTGCTCGACAGGCGGGAATGGACTGCCAGTTGCTATCAACGCCTTTCCATCCGTCCATTCATTGATATCCTGCGGTTGTGCTTCGTGTAATCGTGTTGGATTGCTCAATGGAAATACGATAGGCCGATCAACATGTTTGGCCATTTCTCTGATGACATCTTCGGTGAATGCCTTTGGTTTTGTTGACGTTCCTATCAAGACGTGCGGTTGGACTTTTTTGACTACATTGTATAGATCGGTTTGGTTGTGGTCTTCCCATTCAGAGTCCTCGCGCGCGTAGGGGATTTGTGCGGGTGTCAGCTTGTCCTCGTGTGATTTGAAAAGGAGGCCTGGTTTGTCGATGCACCTGTACAACATCAGATAAGTCTTGAAGAGTGGACGAATGATGGTTTACCATATATGCTTAGCAGCCTCTTCCTTTGACTTGCCGCTCTCAGTGGCAATGGCATCTCTAATCTGATCGGCTATACCGGTACCTGCAGTACCAGACCCAAAAATAACGATTCGCACATCGCCAAGACTGACTTTGCTGACATGCAAGCCAGCCATAAGAGCCGCAAGTGTAACACAGCCTGTGCCCTGGACATCGTCATTGAAACAGGCAATCTGCGGGCGGTACTTTTCTAGGAGTCGTCTGGCGTTCTTCAGACCAAAATCTTCACTGTTGTTGATTAGTCTAGGCGGTGATTCGTAGATAGGGAGTACTTACAAATGGATATATGCATTAGGGAAAATCTTCCTTGCACTTGTGACGAAGCGGTCCACGAACTGGTCATATTCCTCGCCTCTGACTCTGTTATGGCGCAGGCCGAGATATAGCTCATCTTTGAGGAGGTCTTCATTCTGCTTTATTTAGCTAGGTCATATTAGGCAGAGAAGAGTACAACTTACATCCGTCCCACAATCAAGAACGACCGGGAGTTGCCTCGCAGGGTGAATACCGGCACACAGAGTCGTCAAGACAAGTTTCGCGACTGATATCAAGACTGATCCTACACCTTGGTCGCCAATACCTAGGATCTTTAAATTGTCAGTCTGTTCTCCTTGTTCTTTGAAGGGGACGAACCTCCTCTCCATCCGTCACAACAATATAATCCACGTCTTCATTCGTCCCATTGTCCGTAAACTTTTTCAAATCATGCTCAATCCGGTCGACGTCATGAATATTCAAGAAACAACCCTCTGGTCTGCGAAAGATACGCGAATAATTCTGAATTGCGTCGCCTTCGGTCGGTGTATAGATTACACTGAACATTTCTTTGAGATGGTCTTGAATGAGCTGTGGTCCATCAGTTCAGCGCTCTATAATATATAGATAGCTAGCGAAGGCAGTACCCGATAATACAAAACCTCATTCTGCGCCTTCATACTCGCCATAAAGGTATTCTTGGCTAAATCATCGGGCCGACTAGAATACTGCTCATAGGCCCGTTCCACCTGTTCATCCAGGGTCTGGATGTTGGGTGGTAATAGACCGTGCAGGCCAAAGTCATGGCGCTCTTGCGAGGGGAAAGCTGATCCTTTGTTGAAATAGGAATCGTGGAGGAGGGCGTGGCCCTGTAAAACTGTTAGACATCTATCATCGAGCGGTTCTGGGGTGATTGAGTACTCACTTCGAGCCCGCATTCCAATGGCTTCGAGGCTGAGCGGGGTAGGTGTGCGTACTTGGAGGTCATGTTGGCAATGAACTACCAGAGTTGTTCTTGCAATTGACTATATGGAGTATGAACTCTATAAAACTAGAATACGAAGCCAAGAGGTGCTAGGAGAATTCGTCGACGAAATCAACTTCAAAGTAAACAGTTTTCCTGGCAGGTGTTGACAGAAAGATAGCCAATTGGCCAATGACGTAGGGAGGCGTCACATGTTTATCTCTCTCCGTATCTTCTCTTGCAATACATCACACCATATCCATAGAATCATAATACACCGCAAATATCATTCAATGCATTGATGGCCTGATGGCAGAGGACAATAAAAAAGTCATGTATAGCAGAGTAACGTGAAAGTTACACGACAGAGTAGGATTCTTAGTCATCGTTATGAGTCATCCTCCGTAATTTGTCATCAACTTAGTCAGTTCCTGCTGCTTTAAGGGCTGACTCACGAACGCCAAAAGTAACGTAAGCCAGGGGATGCACAGCCAATAGAAGACCATACAGCCAGCCGAGGCCATCGCTGCTTTACTCTCGCTAATTTGTCAACCTATAAGTAATAAGGACCGGTGGATCCCCAGCTGAATCATTATTCCCTTCTAAACATTCCCTCCATTGCAATCCACAGTCCTCGGCACCATGTCCCTCTCTCCAATTGACTTGATATCTTCATCCTCCTATCCTATTCCAGCACAAATAGACCGAGGGCAGAGAGCTGCTGCTAACTCGAATGTTCTCTACGGCGGTCTGTCGTTGCTGCCTTATGATGGTACTACTCCGGCAATGACTCCGACAGACGATAAACCCAAAACAAAAAGGAGCACAAATAAAAAGAATTCCCACAAGTCCGAAGATGACAATAAAGTATCCAAAAGGAAACGAGGGCGGCCTCGAGTGTTGGATAAAGATGAGAGTGCCGCCGAGGTGTGTCTCCTTAAAGCCCTCTCGTGAAATAAATATTGATTGCTGTGCGTAGAGGCGAAGAACGCAAATCCGACTCGCGCAACGGGCATACCGCTCCCGCAAAGAAGCCACCATCTCATCACTTAGCAAAAGACTTTCCGAACTTGACGCCGCTATCCGAGACATGAATACATCCGTAGGAAACTTTCGCGACGAATTGATGGGTTCTGGATTGTTGCTGCAACATTCCCCTTTGACATATGGCTTGCAAAGACTGGTGCAGAAATCGGATGCGCTTGTGAAGCTTTCTGCGGGAAATGAGGAATATGAGTCCGCTAATACGTCGCCCATGGATGAGACTGCGAGTAACAATTCTTCTTCGATAGAGGTCGGTGATGGGTTGTTCGTCGATCAGTCGCCGAGAATTACTGAGAATCAGGACGAGTTTAATTTTCCTCTATACACCTCCACCGACAACTTCGACTCTCTTTTCCAGGATTATGACATAGACGCTGTCCAGCAGCCTCAGGCACCTACTACATTGACAGAGAATGCCAATACGCAACTCGTGCCATCATCCTTTGCAGATCCATTCCCTCAAAACCTTACCAACACCAACACGAATTCAACCTCATGGCTCCAACACAATCCCAGCCCACCATCAACATACAGCTTCCACGAATCATCATTCGCGCGCCGTCTACGCAGACAATGCGCCGAATACGGCTACCGAATACTCACAGACCCCAACAGCGATCCAAAAGACATAATTCGTATATACCGGTTCTCATTATGCTTCAAGAACAAAGACGCACTAATAGACCGATTCTGGAGAGCGATAACCTCTTCCTCCTCGTCCTCCTCCACCACCACCAGCGCGACCCCAGCAGCAGCATACACCCTCGGAAACGCAGGTATCCACTACCCGCGCCCCCGACAACCCATCCCAGAAACGACCCTCTCCTCACCGACAGAATTATACCCCATAACAAAATTCATCGGTCCCTGGGCCTTCCATCAAGCCGAAGCGCCGCAGGAGTTTACTTCAATCGACGAAATCGTCTCCGCGCGCGGGATGGCGGGCGACTGGTTCGATAGTAACGATGTCGAGGGCTATCTACGCGAAAAGGGGATTCAGGTTGATACACAGGCTAGTTTCGTCACGTTGCCGGATGATGTTCCTTCTTCTTCTGCTTCTTCTTCTTCTTCGTCTTCAACTCAGCAATTAGAGTATCTCGAGGAAGGGAAACAGAGTCCGACGACCGCGGGGGATGAGTTGATGATTGATCCGTCACTGGAAGCTATGACGGCGCCGGCGACCACCACGACTGAGACGCAGGATTCGTCAAAGTTAGTCGATACAGAAATCAACACAAACACAAAACAGCAATCAACGCGCATATTTGATGTGGATATGTTCCTCACTCGTGAGTCTCCTCCCATCCCGGAGATGCTGGTTTACTAACGATGTGTAAATAGAACTTATATACAAAGCAGTCTGTCTCGGCGAAAAGGCGGGATATCGTAAACAGGATGTTGAGGATTGTTTGCGGGTTGCTTGTTATGCCGTTGCTTGATTTCATACTATTTCCAGCAGGGTAATTATATTGTATATTATTCAGGTCATGAGTTATTTTCCATTATGATAAACTAGGTAGCTAATGAACATCCCCTGAGAGTAAGGCTCTTTGTTTTTGATTAATAGTCGTTATTGTCCATCTATCATTTCCATATCGTGATTCATTAGTCGTTGCTGTTTGTCGTGAGCATGGTCGTTCAAAGTTGAAGAAATAAGAGCCAAAAGTACAGTAACATGAGAGTGCAAAAAGTCAAATGCATGGCAAAGTGTAATATTAATGATGCTTCTCGATCAAATGAACCATCGTAGTCCAACTAGCACAGCACGATTTGGCCATCTCATGCTTACACCATGAACACTTGACGGTGGCCTTGGGCGAAGATGATGGTCCTGATGAAGATGAAGTCTCGGAGAATATAGACTGCGCCTTTGATCCCGACGATTTTGCTGAACGGGCCTGGCTAGATGATCTGGAGGATCGTGAACTCGATGGCTCTGGCAGTCCAGAGAACAATAGACATTCTGGAATCACCATCTGTGCGTACATCCCAGACGGTACATCATGCCAGTAGTTGCAATGGCAGCAGACGACAAAAATCTTGGCAAAGTATTTGTCATGTTTTGGGGACATGGTGTTTCGTGGGATTTCTTTTTTGCTGGTATTGCTTTTCGTGCTGATGGATGTTGTTTCGAAATTGGTGGTGGAAGCATTCGAACTGACTGGGGTTGCTGGTTCGCCTATCGCTGAGAATGTGGACGACCCATACGATGAAGACGATGATGACGACGGCGTTTTGGCATGGTGTGGACGAGGAGACATTGTCTTCAATGGACGTAGATTCTTGATTCGTTCTTCACGCTTGTTAACCGGCTCGACTGCATCGGCAGAAGTTTGCCGGGGCGCATTTGATGTCTCTGGAAATGTGACTGCCTCCATAAGAGACGTGATACTGTCGTAATTCGCCTGTTGTGCGGGAACATCTGAAGGACTGTGCCTGGGCAAATTATGATAGGACGGGTCCTCCGGCATTGGCGACGAAGCCCTGTCTCGTGTCCGACCCTCCTCCATCTTTGATCGGCCAACGCGTAAAGAAGCAGGAATCATGGAATCATCGCGAGTGGTGTCCAGACTGCCCTTTCTCTGCTCCATGTCTGTGGTAGGAGGGGGGTCGAAAGACATGGCGGATTTATCAGCAGCTGTAAGGTAGAAGGGACTGCCAACTCTTCGAAGTGTAGGAGTCGCCGGTGCTGGGGGAAGGTCTTTCATCACGGTGCAATCATTCTTTTGTTGTTCTCTCTGTGCATTCGCTGTTGTGTTACTCCTGATTCTATCGTAGCCATATTGCTGGGGCGCAGTCTGTTGATTCGTATATGGCACCACGTCCTCGTCTCTAGCGTTATTCGACACACTACCACGCCGACTGTGAATGCGCATGGAGATATTCGATAGTAGAGGCACATTTGGCAATGTCGGAGTCTGTGACGACACGCTCGTATCTCTGCGTCCATTGCCTGGCTGCTTCTTGACTAGACGGCGCGAGCTTCGACGATCTGAAGACGGTGCTCTACTGCTGGTTCGATCAACTGACTGAGACCGTCTAAAGGCGTTTCTCCATGATGACGTAGGACGCTCTTGCTGAGCTTCTGAGTAAAGTGGGAGAGCGTCAATTGGGAAGCCGATGGTGGTTACCGGTGGCTGGGATTTGATCTCTTCTGTGACGACTGCACTCTGAGGCCGTCGTGAGGTGAAGGAGAACCTCCTTGAGCGTCTGGGCTGGGAGACTTCAGCCATTGTGAGTGTTGTTGAGCTTACAGATTGAGTGAGGAGTGAGAGGTAGAAGATGGAAAAGATGGAGAAGAATTCTTGGATTGAAGAAAGATAAATACAGCAGGAGCCCGCCCACTCTCTGTCAATGGGGCAACCGCCGGGCAACCACGGCTTTAAGTCAACGGGCAATCCTGTCTATGATCATATGGAATTCTCCATTAGCTCTCAATTTACAGATTTTTTTTCTTCTTACTCTATGCGCATGTCTCAGGTCATGCTGGCCAGTCGATCCCATCGCGATGCCAACTAGGCTGCTTCGAGTATAATTTGCCCCTCCGACACGATCTGTTGGGTCTAGACAGACAGATGCTCGGGCAGATCAAGCGGGAATGTCGATAATACGAGTCGAATTGAACGATGATATCAGAGCGAGTGGGATGAGCTGTCTCAGTCGTGATGCAAGCCTCGAAACCTGGCCAATCGATGCGTCTTGCCGGCAGAGCATGGCGATTGGCTGATGCCCGGCTTATATAAACACACAGAACAATCTTGGCGGGCCTGGAAGCCTTCCTGATAAGGCCGTCTATGGCTGGCCAATGAGAGTCCTTGAATTCATGTGCTTGGCTGTGATTGGCCCGCGAGAGCTCGCGTTATGCAATTGTGCATCCTGGGGCCCTTGGCTGGTCTTGGCGCAGTCTGGAGCGGAAACGTGACGCCGATGATGCTGCGTATTCGACTATCCGTTGCAAGAATGTAGGCTAGGCTGGAGGACACATGACCACTTGCTTCAAGCAGTATAACGCAAACACCATACAGAGTACGTATCAACATCAACATACCGCATACCGACATGTCCCACACAAACAAACGCTCAGCATAGAATATTTATTATCCAACAAGGCGATTGTCATATGAGCTGTCATTGTTATTTATCGCATGCGTTTTTGCTTTACATAGTAAATTCAAGAAACACTGCCCAGACCCACTAACAGCTTCGTCGGGGCGGCCCTAAACTCTTTGTAGCTCTAGTGGGGGCTCATCTAACCAATCATGCAGCTGGGACAGATCAGATTCGATTAGTTGATGCCCTGATCCGGACTAGCGCACACTGTGGTTACCGTAAATTACCAAATACTCCGTAGTAAATTCGTGACACGAATCCCCAATCCTATCGCATCGCCACTGACGCGGTGTCGTCGGTACAAGCCTACCAAATACGATACGGCTCAAACGTACCTGCCTACAAAAGGATCCCTCCTCTCAAAAGACGGTCGGTCTATCTCTCCCTTCCTTTCTTGTTCAACCCTCGTGGGCTTGTTTTCTTTTTCCCACTTGTCTTTTGACTTCTACCAAGCCTCTTTCCTTTTTCCCTCGCGTATTCACCCTGGATTCCAACACCTCCCCGGCTACTGGTGTCGCTACTGCATCGACATCGATGAACGAAACTGACGAACCACCTATAGACCGTCTCGGTATAAGGGATCGAATACACTCTTATGTCGCCAACATACTCCCTCATGGCACCAACTCGCGTCATGATACTTCCATTCTGCCTATAACCAACCAACAGCCCAAGAATCAAGATGGCCTACAACCGTCTACTGGTCCAATTGTTGGACCTGGACCAGCCCAACAACAACACTCCCAGCATGTCACCTACGATACTTCCGCGACTAGAGCGATTTCCGTGGATACCCACCATGGAGAGAAGACATCCGCCCTAGATTCTGATGAGCCCAAGCCCGGTTTCCTTATCAAGGCTTGGACCTCCGTCAAGCTCATTATACTATCAAGCTGGGTCAACTGGTTTCTCCTTTTCGTTCCCGTGGGTATCGCCTTGGGCGCAGTGCAACGCGCGACAGGAAACGATGGTCCTATCTCACCCACTGTGGTGTTCTCCATCAATGCCGTTGCCATTATCCCCTTGGCATGGATGCTCGGATACGCGACCGAATGTGTCGCTGCGGACATGGGCGACACCATCGGTGCTCTTTTGAATGTCACCTTTGGAAACGCCGTAGAACTTATCATCTTTATTATTGCCCTAGTGGCAGACGAAATCGCCATTGTGCAGGCGTCTCTGCTTGGCTCGATTCTGGCTAATTTGCTGCTCATTCTCGGCATGTGTTTTCTTTTCGGAGGTCTTCGCTTCCGTGAACAGTTGTACAATTCTGCTGTTACGCAGATGAGTGCATGTCTGTTGAGTTTGAGTGTGATTAGTCTACTTTTACCTGTAAGTCATTCTCGGTATATCGAAAAGTCTGTTGTCTGACCGTTTAGACTGCTTTTCATGCATCTTTCAGCACTATTGCCAATGCAGATGCAGCTGTCCTCAAGGTTAGCCGAGGCACCAGTGTGGTACGTTGTCTGATCCTAGTACTATCATCAGAATTACTAATCATAGCAGGTCCTTCTTTTGGTCTACATCTTGTACCTCCTCTTCCAACTGAAATCTCACTCGTACATCTACGAAAGTACACCTCAACACGTCATTGACGAAGAGTCGCATCCTGGAGTGCTTGCAGACATTCTGAACTCGTCTTCAAGCTCCGAGTCATCCAGTGATGATGACAGTGATGCTAGCTCGGGATCACACACGACTGTCAAGAGGATTAGACGTGCTCTGCGCAAGAAGCGCAGACGCAAGTCTAGCTCTGCCTCTAAGGATACTACCTCGGTCCCATCTTTACCTTCATTCATACGCACTACATCCTCTAGTTCACAAGTGATCGACGACACCTCAACACACTCCCCCAACGCCAAACGCAGCGGTCAGGAGGCTGTCACTCCAGAGCAAGAACGTCCTCAGTTGAGCACGGAATCTTCCAGCGAGGTGACAACTCGCGACTTTACCGTCGACAAAGAAAGTCCTACAACAGGAGAGAAAAAACGAAAGAGTTCGCGATACACTCGTTCCAAGGACCAGAAGCGCCAAAGTTCTGAAGAAGATATCATTGAAGAGGGTGTACCTTTTCCTCCTCTGGGAGGTGAAACAGAGGGTGCTGTTTCCAAACGGCCATTCAATATCCGCAATATCGCATACAAGCAGGCTCTGCCACGTGTGCTGACACCAAACGTGTTCAGCTCATCACAAGCACAGCCCGGTCCTTCGGCTGCACCAGCGCCCGGAGTTGGTGGTAGCAACCGCCTCCGTCGTACCAGTTCCTTGCCAGATCGTCTGAACAAGACTGTACCTGGTCCAGCAGCAGTAGCAGTGGCTACAGCTATACCTTCTGCCCAACCTTTGCCACATCTTCTTTCAAAGAAGAGGGTGGTTGAGGTCAAGGACGATCCTGAAGAAAAGCCAAAGTTAGACCGTGTTACGGCTATTGTTCTATTACTTGTCACCACTGCTCTTGTAGCAGTGTGTGCCGAATTCCTGGTGGATTCTATTGACTATCTGGTCAGCACCACCGGAGTTAGCGAGGCATTCATTGGGTTGATTATTCTTCCGATTGTCGGTAACGCTGCCGAGCACGTTACTGCGGTTACAGTCGCCAGCAAGAACAAGATGGATCTTGCTATTGGTGTTGCTCTAGGTAGTAGCATTCAAATTGCGCTGTTTGTCACGCCGGTTATTGTCCTTCTCGGCTGGATCTTGAATACCGAGATGTCGCTTTACTTCAGTTTGTTTGAGACCGTTTCTCTGTTTGCATCTGCTTTCATCGTCAACTATCTCATGCTGGACGGTCGCAGTAACTACCTCGAAGGTGCATTGCTTATCGCGGCGTATGTTATTATCGCTGTATCGGCATACTTTTATCCTCCGTGCGAGAGTACCAGTACTTTGAACGGTGGAACAATGACTGGTCAGTGTTAATTTACACGCGGGACTTGAGCCTCAGACTTGCGGTGAGACTTGTCTGATTCTATCAAGTTCATTTTCAGGGAACAGAGTTGAATGATTTTCGGGGTTGCAATCAGAATGGTGCGCAGTTGTTTTTGGGCTCAGTGAATTAGTAGTATGTTATTTCGGTAGTTGCATGTTTCGGCTATCAAATTGAATTCAATAAGCCTTATATTATTGAATTAACTATTCTTTCAGACGTAGTTAATAATATCTCGTAGTAAAAATGTATGAGCGTATCTGGGCCCAACTCTTGCACAGCCACAACAGGAACCTTCATCTGAATGCCAAATGCAGGCATCATCTCTATATCAAGGCTGCGCAACAAAGAACATCTGCCTGTCCACACGTCATTCATTGCCTACTGCTTTATAAACCTTCACCTACCTATCCTCTTTCTCTCCAACGACACATTACTCTCAAAAAAACCAAAAGAATATCAAAATGTACAGACCCCCTCCCGGTCCACCACCAGGCTGGACTCCCCAGCAGCAAGATCAAACGTACAGACCACCTCCAGGCCCACCACCAGGCTGGACGCCTCAACAGCAAGATGAGGCCTACGATAATCCCCCTCCGTATCACAATTGGCAGGAACAAGTGCCTGACACGTCGATGTTACCGCCTCCGCCGGCCATGTCGAGATTTGAGTCTGAGACGGGGAATGCCTCGGGTGACGATGCTGGTTGTTCCTCTCTTTTTTGTGTAGATCAATGCAATGATATACTGATGTGATATAGATCGCGCAAAGGAGTTTTGTAATGAGAGGCCATTATGGAGGCCTGTTAGGGTATGTTTTTTGCGTCTACATGTCTACAAATTTTAGACTACGTGCTCACATATGGAAAGCCCTCAGAGCCAATCTACACAAGCACTCAATCCGGCGACATTCGCCCCGGCCAACCCATCGAATACAGGGGTAAACTCGACACTCCCGGTCACGGTCTCTGGCGCATCAACAGCGACAAAAACTGTCGCGATTGCAGCATCATCTCCCTCCTACCATTATACTACGCCACGCGCGACTCGCCCATGATCACTGAGCGTACAAAGACAATCTACTTCGAAGTTACGATCAAAAAATTCCATCGCCGACCCTTCGGTGATGATGCCAGTGGGTTTTCCCTAGGTTTTGTGGCTCAGCCGTACCCTTCATGGCGCTCGCCGGGCTGGGATCGAGCGAGTGTAGGAGTCTTTTCGGATGATGGATGTAGATTCGTGAATGACAATCTCGGCGGGAAGCGGTTTACGTCTGCGTTTCGCACGGGGGAGACTGTTGGGATAGGTATGAGGTTCAGTCTACCTGCTACTTCTGCTACTGCCACTGGTGCGCAGCAGCAGAAACCAGATGTAAGGGTCTTCTTCACGAGGAATGGTGCTGAAGTCGGAGGGTGGGATTTGCATGAGGAGTTGGACTCAGAGGCGGAGGGTGTGTATGGCCTGGAAGGCGATTTTGATCTTTATGCGGCTGTGGGCATTTTTGGGGGTGTTGAGGTTGATGTTAAGTTTGATCGGGCGAGTTGGTTGTTTAGACAACAGTGAAGCTGCAGAGTGACTAGAGTCATGAAGTTGTTCGGAGTAAAGGTGTCATGCCCCCACCTTTAGCTTGTTAGATAAACCACCTCGGCGCAACGGACTAAACTATCCTCTTTATTTACTAGACCGACTCTTTATCAATCCTCTTTGCAGAATACTAAATCACACTCCTTCTTTTTATACAGAATAATATTTATATATCGCCTGGCTCGTACAGAAATGACTTGCAATGCCTCGTCACAGGAAACATTCCAACGCTTCGTCGACGTCCTCCCTGCCGGACCGGAATCAGGTCAGTATTGCATGTGCTTCGGATTAATGTTCCATGAACTGATTCTGGGCTAGGAGCTTGAGAGTATGTACGACTATCTGGCGAAAGTGATCCTGATCGGACCTAGTGGGACTGGCAAGTATGTTACTCATTACTACAAGTAACGACTAAACGTGCATACTGACGATAACAGGTCATGTCTACTCCATCGCTTCGTCAAGGATGAATGTATGTCCCCTTCGATTCGTAGATCATACGACCTTTCATATTAACGATAGATAAACAGGGCGCGTCTTATCTTCCCAAACAATCGGCGTCGAATTCTCCTCCAAAATCGTCAAAATCGGCACCGGCTCGCGGCGCAAACGCATCAAACTCCAACTCTGGGACACGGCGGGCACAGAGCGGTTTCGCTCGGTGTCGCGATCTTATTATCGGGGAGCTGCGGGGGCGGTGTTGGTGTATGATGTTTCATCTTATGCTTCGTTTGCAGCGCTGTCGACATTTTTGATGGATGCGAGGGCGTTGGCGTCGCCGAATCTTACGATTATTTTAGCTGGAAATAAGGCGGATTTATTGGCGGATGATGACCAGACTGAGATCCTGGACACAGAGGACGAGGATGTGCCGTCGTCGACGTCCATGGCGAATAGTGTCTCGAGTAGCAAGAACTCGTCATCGTACATGTTTGATGGTGTTGGCGGAAAAGGAGGAGCAGGCTCCTTACGCTCCGTGACAAGCACGAATTTCGCAGCCGGTACACGACTGACGGCAACAACGAACTCGCACGGTCGACAGGTCAGCGACCTCGAGGCTATCGAATGGGCGAATCGGTCCAACATCCCCGTCGCCGTTGAAGTGTCCGCATTCTCGGGCCAGAATGTCGATGAGCTGTTTACCCGTCTTGCGAGGATTATACTCACCAAGATCGAGCTCGGTGAGATCGATCCGGATGATCCGCAGAGTGGGATTCAGTATGGTGATTCGGGGGCATGGGGGATGACAATGAGTGATGCGGCGAGTGTGAGGAGTGGGTTGACTGTTGACGATAGCAGTAGTCAACTTCACGGTAGGAGGAAGAGGGGCGGGAAACGAAATAATAATGGTTCATGGGGGGAATGGGGAGACGTTTTCCGAATACAGGGTTCTACTCGAGGGGGGTGTTGTTGATTAGTCCTCGCCCGGGTTTGGTTGTTGGCTGTCTGTTTTTCAGCGTTTACATTCGTTCATTTCATTCTGTCATATACCCCTTCACAGTTGGTTTACTTTGTCGTCTATTACTATTCTACCGCTAATCAACACCTTGAACGAATATATACGTATTATATGGTAGGCTCAGTCAAGTCCTGCAATAATAGTCTTAATACCCTTGCCGGCCTTGACATCAACATATGCCTGCTCAGCATCCTCAAACTTGAACTCGCCCGTAATCAACTCCTTGACACTGATCTTGCCCGTAGCCACCAGCTCAACAGCAAGCTTGTAATCTCCACTTCCGTATCGGAAACTGCCCTTGAAATTCAACTCCTTGCCACAGACCGCCATGATGGGGAAGTTCATTTCCGATTTACCCATACCAGCCTGCACGAATGTGCCGCCGGTCCTGAGGACGTGGACACCAGTGTGAATAGCGGGCTCCGCGCCGGATGCTTCTAGTACAACATCAGCGCCGGCGAGGATGTCGTGCTCCTCCTTGAGGCGGTTTGCATTCTCCTCTGCGGATACTCTGGCCGGTTGGAAAGTGCCGTCCGCAATGTACTTCTTCGCGAAATCCAATCTGGTCTGTTGAATATCGCTGACAATAACCTTGCTTGCGCCGAACGCCTTTGCGACTGCACAGCACAACAGACCAACAGGACCAGCACCAAAGACAACCACCGAGTTTCCCGGTGCAATATTACCCTGCTTCGCAACATGCACCGCAACACCCAACGGCTCAATCAGCGCACCTTCCTTGAGCGGAATCGACTCAGGCAATTTGTAACAAAAGTCCTCCGGCAATCTATAGTATCTCGCCAACGTGCCATCGTAAGGCGGCGTAGCAGCGAAAGCCATTTTGATACACAAATGATATTTACCGGATTTGCACGGTTCGCATCGTCGACAGGGGATACCGGGTTCCATGGCAACCCGGTCGCCGACTTTGAGTGTAGTCACTTTGTTGCCGATTTTGCTGACGATGCCGGATGATTCGTGGCCGAGGACCATGGGTTCGCGCACGACGAAGGAGCCGATTGCGCCGTGTTCCCAGTAGTGCACCTGTCAGTTAGTTAGTTGCGTTCATTTACTCTTTACTCTATAGAGAGGTTGATAGATAGGATGGATGCTTACGTCACTGCCACAGATTCCGGTGTATTTGACGTTGATGAGGACATCGTAGGGGTCAATGATTTCGGGGATTGGGCGCTCCTCGAATTTGACCTTTTTGATGCCTTCGAGAACGAAGGAGAGGTTCTGTATTGTTCCAAGAGTTGTTAGTATATAGCCCAGTTGGCTAGAGAAGAGACCTGCCTTGGTATCCGTGAAAGACATTGTGGTGTTTGTTCTACAGGAGAAGAGGAATTTGAACGAAGTATGGAAAAGAAAAGAACAGGAGGAATAAATGAAAATAAATCAATTGATGTAACAAATTTTCAGGTCATGTGTATGCTCCATGAGTTGTCTCGCCAATTATCCCCTCATAGGCTATGCGGGGAAGACGAACAGCTCAACTTTTGCTCTCAACCACCTGGCAAAGCACCAAGTGGATAGCGACTCTCAGATCCGACTCTTCTAGACGTCCATTAGTTGTTCCAGTTCCACAGAGTGACAGAGATACAACTCAAGTGAACTCTGCTATTTAACCGGGCCTGCTGAGTTGGGCATATTATCCGCCCCGTTACGCAGAAATTACGATTTAGCCGGTGCTACTCGGCTGACCTTCTTAGTACGGCATCGTGAAAGCTAATTCTGATATCGTGTCAATCGATTACTACACATCACATGAGACAGCAGACATTTCATATAGGGACTGACAGACTGGCACAAAGCTAAGAGGAAGGAGGCTGTGGGAATGAATCCAACACCTTCTCCGGCCCATTGATCGTGAATTCTGCAGTTGGATAGTGCTGGCCCACATCCACTTCCAGAGTGTACGACCCAGGATAAAGGACCAGATCCCCGTTGGTAGCAGTTCGTGCAATGGAACCAAGAGTGACATCAATACTCACGGCGCGAGACTCTCCAGGCTTGATAGAGGATGCTCGCGCATATCCGACCAATGTCTTGATAGGATACGGTTTAGGACCGGCGTTATCCGTGGAGGCAAAGACTAATGTGACAAAGTCCGAGGTGACTTTGCCGGTATTCTTGACGTTGACATGAAAGCTGTCAAAGGGACCAGTGTCCTGGTACTTTGACTTCGAAGCCTTTGCGACGAGAGATGCCGTGTTGTAAGGGCCGAGCTTCTTGTCGGCCCAGGAGACGTCAAAGGTTGTATAGTGCAGACCGAAGCCGAACGGGATTACGGCGTCGTCGTACCAACGGTATGTACGTCCAGGGGTACTACCATTTGAACGCAACGACATGTCCGTCATGGGAATTGCATCAGTGTAGTTTGCCGGATATTGTGTCACGGGGAGTCTGCCCGCAGGAGCAGATTTTCCCGTGAGAATGTCGAACACGGCTTGCCCTCCGGCCTGGCTTGGGTAGCCACACCACAAAAGAGCATTCACATTGTCGTTTTGGAGAAGTGCAGAGTCGTCTAGCTGCCCACCACCAAATTGTAAGACAACAAGCGGTTTCCCGACTTGAGAGAGCTGATCAATCAGTTGGAGCTGATTCCCAGTCCAGGCAATGGTGTCTCTATCCATTGCTTCCGCCTCGATTGAGTTGTCGATACCTCCCGCATAGATGACTACGTCTGCTGTCTTCGCAGCGGCTACCGCAGCAGCGAATCCAGACGTATCGGTAGAATTAATGCCGGTGCCACTTTCATATTGAACGGTATACCCCATCTGCTCAGCACCCCATACCAGTGTTCGGATATATTCCGGAGTGCCGTAGTAATTTCCCTGAAGCTGGGTAGTAGCATTGGCATAAGGACCGATCAACGCAATTGTCTTCACATGCTGGGACAACGGTAGGACTTTGTTGTGGTCATTTTTCAAGAGCACGATGCCCTCGACAGCAGCACGGTTGGCCAGCTGCTGTGATGCAGTAGTACCCACATCTGACCATCCGAGGGAACTGTACTGTGAATCCTCCGAGTCAACCCACCCAAGTCGGACTAGAGAAGCATATAGCTGAATCAAAGCCGAGTCTAAAGTGGCGTTTTGGAAAAGATCTTGGGCTGCTGCAGCGGCAAGATTGTCTGACATTGTGGTACCACAATCCAGATTTGTACCGGCATTGAGAGAGTCGGCGGCAGCAGCAGCGAGGGAACTTGTGTAGTGGTGGTCAGAGTAGATGTTGTCGATTGCATCGCAATCTGAAGTCACCCAGTGTCCTGTCTGGTTCCAGTTCCAATGATCACGAAGGATAGTATCTAACAGGTAGCTATCGGCGCAAGTTGGGATTCCGTTGACAGCATTATAGCTACACATGATAGCATCCACCTGAGCGTCGCGTGCACAGCTTTTGAAGGGAGGTAGATAGTATTCGGATAGATCCTGCGTGGAGATAATGGCATTGAAGCCGTATCGTGCATTTCCCTCCCAGTCCTCGATATCGTAGCCTGCGAAATGCTTGCAAGTTGCCACAACTCTGGGATTGGCAGGTCCAATTCCATTTTGGAGGCCATCGACCAAGTTATACACATAGCGAGCAATATGGTATGGGTCTTCACCAGGAGTCTCTTGGCCTCTACCCCAGCGTGGATCTCTGAAGGGATTGATATTGGGGGTCCAGAAGTCCAGACCGGCCTCCCCGTAGTTATTGAAGGCGCGACCCTCAATACTAACGACAGTACCAACTTGTTTTATGAGAGCATCATCAAAAGCAGCTGACATGAGAATAGGCTGTGGGAAGGAGGTAGCGTAACTGAAGTTTCCAGAAGGTTGAAAATTGACGCCAGGGGAACCAGCAACACCGTGTAATGCCTCGCTCCACCATTGATATGCTGGCAATCCAAGACGAGCAGCACCCGGTGACCCATTTTGAGTGTTTTGAACCTTCTCTTCAAATGTCATGGCATCTACAAGACCCTTTGCACGGGCGACAGGGTCAAGGGACGTATCGCAGATTGGATTACTGCACAAGGGGTCCAACGTGCAATTGGGCTTCACAGCGCCGGAAAGAGGAACTGGGTCTGAACTAGGGTTGGAAATTTGGTAGATATCAACCCTGCACATATATGATTAGCCAACATGTCTAGTGCCCGGAATATTTTATCATTCACGTACAGCCAGGTCCCTCCACAGATTTCGGAAGAGTTTCCAGAGCATGCCATAGTGCATGCACTATCGTCTTGTTTCTGTGCATCACTTCGAATGCTATTACCGCAGTAGCATTGACTTATTTCGATTAGCTACTTCATCGATAGTGATGGTAGGAATCCACTCACCTCCCGTATTCTACTCCAGCATATGTAAAGCCAGACAAGCCACAAGTATCAGCACATGTCTGAGGAGCAGTACCACCAAATGGAGTGGCTGAGCCTCCTTGTAGAATGCGCGAACTATCATCCGTGTAGCAACCTGTAAAAGAGATACTGGCCGAATAGTTCTGGTTGACGGCAGGGAGACAGGTTTTCTGTCGGGGCTTGATTGACGGGATTGCGGTAGCTCCCAAAAGGAGTACGCTCCATGCTATAAAGGCAGGTCTAAGAAGCATGACTGTTGGAATATCCTTATGTGAATCAACTTTCAAGGTGCTTCAAGGTTCTCAGACAGAGGAGTTAGCGGAAACCTATCTAGGTACATGTATCCTGCTTGACCTGCGAGGTACGGGATGGAACCAGTTTATATACCTACGTATAGTTACATCTATCTAATAGTACCCTGATTATAGATTGGTGGAAGTATGACATATTGGCTATCACGCATCCTGCAGCCTGCAGATAATGCCCCCCAAGCCCGGAGAATTTGATGTACGTAAAGACGCAGGCAGGTCTTCCATTACTAGTCTTCCCCGCAAATCGGTTGCGTATGGTTACATATGGATAAATGTTGGTTGTCTCCCCGCATTCTACTTAGCCGTATAGAAGCAAAGGAATCCAAATACTGGAATCTAGCGTGCTTCGATTCTTTTTAGAGAGCGCCCCCTTTCTAAGATCGACATCTAGGTCGGTGAATTTAGCCAAAAGTCAATAGCCCAAAGCTTGTCTCAACACCTGCCTCTTGTAGTTAGAAGGTGAGAGGACTGTGTCCAACAGCTTCATATATTACCTAGGTACCATGAGTAATCGTGGTGAGTGACATGCCGCGGTTCAATCCATAGAATAAGCACGGCTAATTGCAAATAGCAAGCTTGGGGATTCTTCATATTTGCCAAACAGTCTACGTAACTCTAATTATAGGCAGGAAAGTTGCATTTCTATGAAAAAATGTATTCGATGGATTATCAGGACTCCAAACTATACATCATGGATATAACTCCATTACACGGAGAAATGGCAAGCTGCTAGCCGATCAATGCCCATGGGAGTTCTTGCAACTAGAAATAGTGTCTTTCGAAGATGGGGGTCCTGGGACCAGCCACTCTCCAGCAGTGACTGTAGCAGCTGGCAATCCGTAATATCCGCCATTCATGAAGAGAATCACGCTCTCATTGGGCATCACTCTCAGGCCCCTTGTATAAGAGACACCAAGCCCAGTCTCCACTTCATCCCATGAATCCGGGTCGCCATTATTCGTGTTGATGAACACCTGTGCATAAGTGGAATCGCTGACTACAATAGTGCCATTGGGGCCGCCGGCAGGAGTCCAAACTGTATATGGACCCGCAGAGGAGATGGTACCTGTATTGCGAGCTTGCAGTAAATGAGAAGGAGCACTGCCGAATTCCAATGGACTGTCGGCAATCGAGTAATGTACCGCATACGGGGCGAGATCTCCCTGGGGAGCAAGACCGACTTCGTGAGAGATCATCCATTTCCCATTTCCGATTTGCGCTACTGTAGCCATTCCAGGCCTCTGTGTGTAGTTGGCGAATGCCACGGCGTTGATGACTCCGCCCCATTGGAGAAGGTTGTGGCTTGTCTGTAACGAGAGTTTCTGTCCGTGAAGAGGGTCACGCTGGTCTGAATAGTAAACCAGTACTTGGTTATCGTAGATGCCAATGAAAGGTTCCCAGACCGGGGTTGCTCCATTATCAGTGTTTGGTGCTCCACCTGTTGCTACAACGGATACGAACTCCCAAGTCAATCTATTTAAAGTTGTCAATCATCTTCAAAGGAGCTAAGGTTTGAACTAAGATCATACCCTTTATCCTGGCTAGCGTAAAGCTCGATATTCGTAGATGCAAAGTTTGCCGGAATAGCGTTTCCCGTTGCAAGAATAGTGCCTGCAGGATACTTCCCAACTTGTTGAGGAAGCTCAAACAGAAAAGGTTGTAGGATAATCCCACCCGTATAATTTCCATGTGTGAAATATACACGAGAGATCTCGGTCCAAGAGTAGCCGTCGTCAGTTGACTTTGCAATAGGAAGATAAGGTCCGTCTGGGGGACTGAACGTCCAAGAAGCTAACAAGACATTGTCTTTCTCGCAATTCTGGTCTAGAAGAACACTGCGAGCGTAAGAAGTACTGTGGGATGCCCATGATTCTGGAGGAGCGAATACAGTGACATTGTTGAAGAATTGAGGTGTAGATGGCGGCGGTGGTGGTGACGGAGCACCATGCACACAAGCAGTTATTAACGAAGCTAAGAGTAATTGCCGAAACATTTTGGATATAGTTTTGTTGTTTCACTCTGAAAGAAGGTTTTCTCGCGCATTTGGTTGTTAATTGCAGCATCAGTTGTTATTCTTTATAGCTTCTCTCCGGGTAATCTGTGGGTAAATCGGTGAACATAGTCCATGAGTAACTAATCCAAGATCTTCAAGCAGTCAAGCATATATACTCTAGTTTGACCAGAAGAGGAAAAGTACCGTGTTCATCTTCCGGATCTAGTCTCACACCTTTCAGCAAGGTCTTGCTTTAACCCATAATTTCCAATTGGTCATGCCAGTTCAGAAAGCAGGAAAAGATAGCCTAAGATCTTTCCTGCACAGCCAAGTATGTTCATTGTACATGCTACACGAACAAATACGCTGTAGAAACAAGAAGCCTTGACTGTCCAAGGCCTACCAAACAAAGACTCATATTGGGGAAGAGCGGAGGCTCTAATATAGCCGGAATTGGCCTGAACAGGTGGGCTCGCCTAAGACATGCAGTAGCAATCTGCATAGTCAAAAGGAAGCATTGTTCGGTTAACCAAAATACCATGGGCCTAATAACCATGTTGCATTGGATGGTATGTGATAGTATGATTCAGAGTCAGAGAGGAACGCGGACGAGTGTGTATGTATCTGGGAGCCAAAGCCGATTAAGACCTGGTCCCTGAGCTTTTGACACCTTTCAGCTATTTATAAAAGAAACCGCCGTAAACTGCAAGTAGTCAGATATATCAATGGCACCAGAGGCTCGGATTAAGTAGCCGAAGTTGTATAGCCATGGGAGGAATAATAAAGAAAAGAAAAGGCGGAGAACAGAAGGCGGGGATGAATACCTCTGAGGTAATCAGGCGGGGAAATTGATCGGAAATTTGTAACATAAAGTATAACTACGTACCCCTATTGGTGGGTGATGGCTTGGTATTGTATTATGGATAATTCCCAGAGAACTATAGAACTGTATGGTCTCTCTCTCTCTCACAGTCGACTAACTAGGGCTAGAATTAGGGTTATAACTAGGGTTAGGGTTCTTATACTAATAGATGCTTAGAATGACGCACTCAGCTAAGCCTAATGCGGCCGCCAAGTCGATCACGAATTATTTACTCGCCCGAGAAGTCTGCTCTTATCCTCAACAAAAAGAACTACAACAGATCATTGTCAATTGATCTCATCAATCATTCACCATGAGGCGAGCTGTCCTTCGAGCCAACCCGGCCGCACGATGCCTCCGCCAGCCGCCGCTACTGGCTGAGCATGTATCATCAGCATCGCCCTATCTCCGCCGTCAACTATCATCCACGCGACAACTCCGAGAAGAGCCCAGGCCGTCGTTCAAGGGCCAATTGTACGAGAGCACACAGCAACGTTTGAAGAGAGAGCGGGCGGAACAAGAGCGGTTCTCGCAGTACCAGACTCAGAGTCCCGGCTCCAGATATGCGGCGTTGATGTTTGGTGTGTATGCCTTCGTCCATTGAAGCTTACCATATTGACTTTACAACAACAGTCCTCGTATTCTTCACAACTGGCGGATACTATCTCGGAACACTCAAACCATCTACCCCCCCAACATCCTCGACGATCCCCCTCTCCGAAACGCAGCCTGTCAAACACAACACCACCCCTGCAAACCTACAAGCTGCCTGGGCCGACTTTGTCAATATACTCGGCAAGGAAAATGTGTCCACAGACGACTTTGACCTAGAGTCTCACTCGGGGTCCGAGTTTTCTACTTATTCACAAAAGGCTAGCGAGAAACCGTTCATTGTCGTCTATCCTGCTACGACGGAGGAAGTGTCAAGAATCATGAAAGTATGCCATGAGCGAGTGATTCCCGTGACACCGTATTCAGGTGGGACAAGTCTGGAGGGACACTATGCGCCTACAAGAGGTGGCGTATGTGTTGATTTCCGACGCATGAACCAAATCCTGTCTTTCCACAAGGAAGATCTCGACGTCGTGGTACAACCGGCTGTGGGCTGGGAAGAATTGAACGAGGAGATCGCCAAAGAAGGACTTTTCTTCCCTCCCGATCCCGGTCCAGGTGCCATGATTGGAGGTATGGTTGGAACAGGCTGTTCGGGCACAAACGCATACCGCTACGGAACCATGCGGGAATGGGTGGTATCTCTCACGGTGGTCCTTGCAGATGGAACAGTGATTAAGACTAGACAACGACCCAAGAAATCCAGTGCCGGATACGATCTGACCAAACTCTTTATCGGAAGTGAAGGCACCCTCGGTCTCGTGACAGAGGCAACGTTGAAATTGACCGTGAAGCCTAAAAGTGAAAGTGTCGCTGTGGCCAGTTTTCCATCTGTTCAACACGCTGCCGATTGTGCGCGAAGGGTTGTCGAGGAAGGTATTCAGGTTGCCGGTCTCGAGATCCTGGATGACGTGCAGATGCAATGCATCAATGCCAGCAAGTCGACCAGACGCGAATGGACCGAAGCGCCAACTTTATTCTTCAAGTTCTCCGGTACTCCGTCCGGGGTGAAGGAGCAGATTAGTATAGTCCAAAAGCT
Organism: Talaromyces liani; assembly: GCA_022814505.1. Classification (NCBI taxonomy): domain Eukaryota; kingdom Fungi; phylum Ascomycota; class Eurotiomycetes; order Eurotiales; family Trichocomaceae; genus Talaromyces; species Talaromyces liani. Next base: position 218,182 of record JAKLNL010000039.1, read on the forward strand.
TTCCAAAGCTACTGGTGGCAAGACATTCGAATTCGCCCGTGACGATGCAGAGATGAAAGAACTCTGGAGTGCGCGCAAATATGCTCTTTGGAGTGTCATAGCCATGAAGAAGGATCCAAGTGATCATGTCTGGACTACGGATGTCGCGGTCCCAATTAGCAGGCTACCAGATATTGTGGAAAAGACGAAAAAGGACTTGACGCAGAGTGGTTTACTGGCTGGTATTTGCGGTCATGTTGGTGATGGCAACTTTCATGGTAATTCCTCTCTCCAAATTTGAACGTATTGCGCCCGAATGCTAACTGTCAAAGCAATCATCCTCTTCAACGACAAACAGAGAGCCCTCGCGGAAGAAGTCGTTCACCGCATGGTCGTAAATGCAGTCGAAATGGAAGGCACAGTTACCGGCGAACACGGAGTCGGACTCATTAAGAGGGACTATCTGCCACATGAGCTCGGCGAGACGACAGTGGACGTTATGCGCAAGGTCAGTTATACCCTTCCCCTCTATCTATGTACACTACTGACGTGTTTCAAGTTGAAATTCGCGCTGGACCCGCTGTGTCTGCTCAATTGTGATAAGACGGTTAGAGTTGAGCCACCGGCCGCAGGTGAGATTAAACCGTGGTAGTTAGTTGCACATAAATAGCTAGAAGATAATATACATTGATATCTCACAATTTTACTACAGCTTAATGATAGGTCTGCACGAGAGCAAGTTTACAATACGCACATAATTGAAACGACTGAGAAATGCAATTGCTCGACTCGCGGGACTATGTACATCAAATCCCCAGAATGCATGCTAAAACGCTATCATCGCTTATATACAAACAATTCTTCTTCCCATGTAGTTACGCGCTGTTTCACCGTCCAGCGTGTATCGTGTCTGTACTCCAGGTACGTAGCCAAATTCACCTAAAAGTCGATACAGGCACGGATACCTTTCTCTTTGCTTTATAGTAGCGAGTTTTCCCCCATGTAAGGAATTTGTTCCAGTTGTGTTTTGTTGCTGCGGGGAGTTTTGGTGGACCCAGCGCAGATGACGGCGTGGTAGTTGGTCTGCCTGGGAGGGAGGGAATGGAGGTCACTCGGTCCGGGGCCATGTCTTCCTCTAGGTCGATGTAGGATTCTCGTGGGTGCTGGTGTCCATTGCGATTGGAATGAACGTATGCCTCGCTGATTGTGCGCCGGTGTCGTTCTTCTTCGCCGGCAGTAGTAATTGGTCTTGATTTCACCATGTGACTGACTGATCGTTGGTGTCGACGCTCATCACGCACCTGCGTCTTCTTCTTCTGCTGTTCCTCGAGTTTCCGCGCCTTGGATGCTTCTTTTTCTGCGAAGGCGATCCGGGCAGCTCGCACTGCGGCCGCATGAGATGTCAACTCAGTTGACGATAGGAATTCTGATTCCTTCCATGAGGAAGCTCTGCTAAGCGCTGTGTCGGTTTGCGCTCGTTGAAGTATTATTGGTGTAGAACGTCTTAGTTCTAGGGATGTTGTGGTTGGTGTGTCTGCTTCGTCAAAAGAATTACTGTCATTGTCTTCGTGCTCGTCGTCCGGGATGGAAAGTGTTGGACTTGTGATTCCCGTCAGACTCCGGTTCACGGTCGAAAAGTACCCTCCATCCACAGAGTGACGTTGAGGCATACCAAGCGGACTGCTTGGTGTGGGTAATTGGCGTCGCGGATGCACATAAGCTTGGCCAAGTCTGCTTATACTTGGCGAAGGTGAGATTTCACTGATCGATCGGTGAAGGTTCGAAACACTGTGCCGATTCTGTTGAAACCTCATATCTCGCTCTAAATTTGTGTAAATACCCAGCCCTTCGAGCTCAATCGACGATCGCGACAGATCGATGGACGTCGAGGATCGTTCATCACGGGACGCCTTTCGTATATGCGCCGATTTGGCGCTCGTCTTTGCCGCATGCTGATGACTCCGGCGTTTCGGCAGGACAAGGAGAGGGACCTCTGCCGGCGTCGCGGGCTCTGTACTCGGCGTCTCGAGCGCAACTTGGGAACTCAGACTGGACGAATACCTGTAGGAGTCAGGAGACGACTTTCCAGAATGGTGATCCCGCCATGACTTGTGAGCTGTGTTTGCGAACATTACAAGCAGTGATTAACCCGTGGCAGTAGCAGTAGTAGTAATCGTAGCGATAAATTTCCTTTCTCATATATCAATACTGATGTCGCCGCTTCCCAGAACCATGCATCATCACTGGGTTGCAGTGTGCATGCCTGATCTGTTGTCTCTACAGCGTCGAGATGACCATCGTATGTTGGTAGAAACTGGTGGGAAGCAGGGAAGGGATAGCCGTCGCACTCCGTTCCCTCCTATCGATAGGCCCGGCCGAAGCGCGCAACCAACGCCACTAGTCGCGAAGGGGCAATCAGCGAATTCGCGCTCCTGGCTGTGTTTGCACTTACAGTTGAGATAATTTTCTTGCTCGCGTACTAGAAATAAGACGTGTTGAATGCTTGTAATAGCAGAAATCGGTGTACGTGGCACGGTGCGTATGTAGTCTGTACTGGGGGACGACGGGCGAGTAAATAAACGACCGGTCTGGGCAGGAGGGGGGCACGTGACGCATCCCCTAGCAACTGAGGAAAGTGCGCCTTTGGTCGCTGTCCCTCGTTCCTTCCTTCTCCGCAAACACTACGGAGCGCCATTACTTACTGCTCGAGCTACATTTACCTGCTTCTATTTATTGTCAAGCTCTTATCGTACTTCAGTTCTTCGTGACGAGGTAGTGCCTGAGATATGTGATACGGTGGCACTTCACTGACGCTGCCTCGAATTTTCTTTCTCCAATCTCTTTTCTTGCAGCGAATTGGCCGCCATATAAGCCAAGATGGTGTACGAATGGGAAGGAAAGCGAGAGCTATGCTATCAAATGTACATTGTCGACAAGAAGGGCCTGGACGAGATTATGGAGTACATGAAGAATACGTATCAATTCGCACCGAGGTGAGAACAAGCCGAAATCGTTAAATTGTATCTCATTTAAATATCCAGACTAACCCATACTTCTAAACAGTAAACGCGCCTTCCAAACACAATTCAAACGATGGGGCTTTCCCTCGAAACAAAACCCCGCTCACAAAAACACGCAACTCGTCGCTCGGGTCAAGGAACTATGGGAGCGGAATGTTTGTCAACGGGATATGTTGAAGATCTTGAACGATGAGGGTTACGACATCAAAGAAAGAGAGCTCATGCGTGTTCGCGCCAAAAATCGATGGCTTCTCCGAGTTCCTAATGGTATGAAATCGCAGACCACGGTCCAGTCCCCAATTGAGACGTCGGTGGAGGAAGGCGTGCTCTCATTACAACATGAAATGTACGACGGTCATGACGATTTTCCTGGCAACGATAATCAAACGTTAACTGAGCAACCATCCGTGTTATCATCCTTCTCACCAAGCTTGTCACCAGAAGTACTTGCTAAGAGAAAGGAACGTCTCGAACGATTACAAGCAGAGAGTGCTGAACGATGGGCAACAAAAAAGCGACGTCGTCGAACTCGCGGCTGGGCGGGCTTGCCAGCTGATCCGCCAGGACCACCGCGCTTTCCCTCAGAAACCACTCTTGATGAGAGCAAACAGTACCTCAGCCTGGACGCTGCAATGTACCGTCAAATCCGCGACGAGTTTCAGAGAATATGTCAGGAGGCTGGCTTCCTGAAGAAAACGATTGCCGGTCCTGAACGATGGCAGGAAGCCAAGAATAGGTTGATACGCGAATCGCCGCACTTGAGAAGCGTGTTCTACGTAGATCCAAGCATGCCGGACGATACTCAGCTAGAGGCAAAGAATCTTGCGTTAGACGTCGTTTGCACCGATGTCACCAAACGCATGAGGACTTTGGAAAGTCGAATGACCATTGCAGAGGCCAAAAACGCACTGGGAATAAACCCGGAAGAGAGTCGGCAGATTCGACATGCTTTTTATAGTACCCTGAAAGCCGACCATTTTACTAGCAAGTTGGAAGCAGGAGATGAACATTGGAATGAACTCAAGCAGCAATGGATTCAAGGGTCGGAACTATTGCAACGAATCTTAGCGCCGGGGCTCTCTGATCCTAACCACACCACCAAGGTCAAGGCTATTGAAGTGCTATGCCGCGACGTCATGAAACGCCTTCGAGATGATCAAGCCAAACGAGATCCATTAAAGAAACGAACTTCTAGCTCCAAGCAACCCAAAGCACGAAATCACAACAATGCAGAAAACGCTACCTCCAATGCATATACCCATGGAATCAGCAATCTGGCCTCCGAAGCGCTTGCGAGCGCATCCATGGCATCAAACGATCTTGGTGAAATGCAAATAGACCCATCCTTACTCCAAGCGGCAAACGACACATCACTTGCTCGAGCACTCCAACAAAACAGCGATCCAGCCTTCAACTATGTTGACACTTTACTCCAAAACCCATCGATACCCGTTTATTTCCGAATCAGTCCGCAAAGCCAAAACCACACCGCATCTAGGATGTGGATCGGCAAAATAAGTTCGACGTCTCTTGTGGAGCTGCAGAATCTAGTCCAAGCCAAGTATCCCGACTCGATTGTAACGAGGGTCGAAGGTGTGGAAAAGGATGAAAGAGGCGGCGAAGTGTTGCTTTTGATCGAAGAGGATGACGAGTTGGATGCATATCTGAGCCACATGCATGGCAAAAAAGCATCTTTCTTGATTTGTTTGAGTCCGAAAGTATGATGAAAATATAGTAGACCAGATGATCAATCCATTCTAAAGAACCATTGCATATTATTACATTCGAGTTCGTTAATTCGTAACAGCGCGCGCCTCTTAAGCCTGGGTCTTGGCTTTCTCTCGTTCCGATGAGTTGTATCTGTTGATCCGAATTAGCGCATGGCTCTTGCCGTGTGATTCTGCACTGTACATACCGCAGAAGTTTCTCAATCAAGTCAACGTGTGTCATAACCATTCTTCGGCAGCAGTAACGTTTGCAGCCAAGTTGATCCATAGCATCACTATAAGCAGTCAGTAAACAGAACCGACAAGCGTGTATTTCGAGCGCATCAATCTTACCCATCAGGAACACCGTCGTCGAGGAGTTGCAAGTATCGCTCCCATAGATCGCCGACAACCTAGAACTTGTCAGATTTTCACTAGCTCTGAGACCGAGTAAAAGAATCGTACCTTGCCGCAAGAAAAACAACGAACGGGAATAATCATTTTGGTATCGAGTTTCGTCTAGACAGGCGACAACTATGGTATGTGAGGATAAGACTGGTCGTGAAGCGTGCAAAGAGGAAGAAAATGAAGCAGGCGGTACCTTTGGCTTTGGGTTGATGGGAATTTCGACGACGCTTAAAGTAGCTGGGCGGCATTTTCACTGGTTTATTTCCCCGCCAAGACGCTAGTCCAGGACTGCTTGAGATCCCCACTTTTATTTTTTATCGAAAAAAGATTCAAAGATCAGATAGACTCACTCTATTGAATACTCGCTGTCTGCTCGTTGACAATTCTTTGCGCTCAGTCAATTACCGCGAAGATGTCCCCAACAGAGAAAGCAGTCAAGCGACAACGGCCTGCTGATGCCGGTCAAGATGCAAAGGCTGGTCGAAGCAAACGTCTCAAGACCGATGTAGTCTTGCACACAGGCGAAGCTGTTGTCGCTTTGTCGGAAAAGAAGAAGAATACGAAACTTACAGAATGGTCTCTTGATTTGATGTTTAGAGGAAACATTTTCAATATTGATCCGGTTTTTTCGGTAGATGAGAAGTATGTCTTGTCTCGAATTCTTGTGGTGAATGGTCAATAACTGACTATACGGCTATATAGATATCTCTTCTTGAGTCGCGGAGATGCCGTTCAGGTATACTCGATGGCGACGCAGCGACCCGTTAAGATTCTCACGATGAAAGACTCGTCCCACGTCACAGGACTTCAGCTTGTACCATCGGACCCCCAGCACCTATACATTTCAACCCTTTCTGGCAAACTCATACAATGGGATTGGGACGCAGGTCGAGAGGTTACCACCCGGGGAAACTTTGTTAAAGTATCGCTTTTCGAGATTGTCCCGCTCAAAGTTCAAGAGGAGGAAAAACAGCGCATGGCATATTTCGCAGTCAAGTCGAAGGGCGCTCGTTACCACATTGCTGTGAATATGGATTGGCCGCAACGAAAAGATTCTGGCGAGACTGTGGTGTTTGACACTGCGAATGCTATTACCCATTTCAAGGTTGTTCAGGGTGGTCAGTTTGTCGTCGCTTGTGCTCGCCAACAACTCATGATTGGGACATTGAGCCCGAAATCGAAGGAAAAGGGTGTATATGACGAATATGAATGGAGAGAGTACAGGCTTCCCGTTAAACAAATTACTTGCTTGGATGTTCGAGAATCGCAGGTTGCTGTTCTCGGGGAGAATACGACTACGTCAATTGATATAGCTGTTGGCGATGCATCTGGTGTCATTTTGGTGTACAATGATGTTTTGAGCTCTATTGGCCGCGAGGGTACATCTGGTTTACCTCTGCTTCAACGATTGCATTGGCACCGTGAGGCTGTTGCTTCTCTTCGGTGGTCACGAGATGGTATGTACCCGCCTTCCTTCATTTTGATTCAAATTCTGGTTAGAGACGACTAACATAAAGCAGGAAATTACATCATTTCAGGAGGAAATGAGTCTGTTCTAGTCTTTTGGCAGCTTGATTCCGGACGTCGAAATTTTTTGCCTCATTTACCGTCGCCTATTCGCAGTATTACACTCTCCTCGGTTGGAGCTTTATATGCAGTTCAACTAGCAGACAGGTCTATCACAGTGATTTCTGCAACTGAGTTGAATTCTGTGGCTACCATAGACGGACTACAGCTTCCATCATCACTTGAGGCACTTGCCGATACTGACGACAGAATCGTTGAGCGCAATCTTGGTGCAGGGTTGCCTGCTATACTCCATCCTCTTCAACCCGAGCAACTACTTTTGGCAAGCCCTACCGGTGACTCTTCGAGTCTTACCTTCCTACAAACTTTCAACATTCAGACTGGATTACAGGTTTCTCGACAAGCTCTTACACGTACAAATGTGACAATATTGAACAAAGGACCTGAAGGAACACCAATTCTGCCCCCCAACGTGGAATTCATGGAACTCAGTGGAAACGGTCAGTGGCTTGCTACTATAGATTCTTGGAGTCCGCCCAAGCAAGATGTCGAGGCATCTTTAGGCCCTCTTCTCGACGATGCGCAGTTGCAGAAGCGTAAGGAGGTGTTCTTGAAGTTCTGGCATTGGAGTGAAGCGCAAGGAATCTGGGAACTTACAACACGTGTCGAGACTCCTCATTTGGCAGCATCCGGAGAAGCAGTCCAGATTCTCTCCCTCAAAGCTCGATCGGATCGATCTGAATTTGTGACACTTGGCTCGGACCTTAGCATCAAGGTTTGGCAGCCCACTGCTCGTTACACTACTTCTGCCAAGTCGCAGCCTCGTTCGAATACGATGGAGCATACATGGAAGCATCTCACCTCGGTCGATCTGTCATATGCCGGTCATGATGCTACCACCGGCATGATGACCTTTTCCGAAGATGGGTCTATCCTTGCCGTGGGATTGAAGAATGCAGTACACCTCATTGACACTCGGCAATGGTCCGTGTATTCCAGCCGTCAGGTTTTCTCCGTTGATAGCATTCGAAGCGTCGAGTTCCAGGGTCAGTATTTGGTCATTCTGTCTGAACAGTCTCTTGCCGTCTGGAACGTGGTCGATGATGTGATACACACACCTACAGAGTCAGCCTCGTCGAGCTCGGCCTCATCCAAGAATATCGCATTGGCTGTCGATTCGTCTACGGACACGTTCGCCGTTGTAACCAAGACTTTGGAAGCCAATCTGCCTGGCCAAGCTAGCCGCGGAACAACTCACAGCATAGCCGTTTACAGCACCTCGACTATGACTCTGTTATCCGAGTCTGGACTGGAAAAGGCCCCAATTAAGTTTCTTGCCGATCCGAACAATGGAGGCTATATTGCCATTGACGTCGCGGCAAACCTCTGGCGATTCAGCCATCCCAAACAAAATATCCAAGCGCTGGCTGTGTCGACAGAGGGGTCGGAACAGCAATCCTCAGCCGCGGGCGCTGGCCTTGATAATATCTTTGGTCGTGCTAGTCAGAGAACCTCGGAGCAGACACGTAGCAGTCAACAACCAACAACGTCGACCCTCAAACTGGAAAATTTTGGGGGCATATTCGACCGTGCACCGCCTTTTGCATTGCCGCCTGCAACGGCGCTATTCAAGGATGTCATTAATGCTCTGGTATCCAGTTCTTGAAGAGTTTCGAGTCATGAAGAAAAGTTTGTTGTTGGTTTGACGCATTAGCATGAAGCAGGCGTTGGTGTAGTCCGTTCTTGTCTGTCAGGTCTGCAAGATATAGTTACTACGTACATAGAATATCCAAATTTCAAAGACAACCATTTACAGTTTATTGGGTTTGACGGTACCAGACCATTGGGACGTGGATGATCTCTATTTCTCTCTACTAGTCCCTAATAGCGTGTTTCTCGCGAGACTTCACAAAGAGTCAAGTAGATGTGTCGCCAATAGGAAAAGGCGCGAGTTTAGTGGCGCTTAAGGTGCAGGAGCGTTGCAGCGATGCCAATCAGCGCAGAGGGTTAGCCACCAACTCACTCTAGTGACTGCTCTAGGGCCTACTAAACTCTGCTAAAGACGGGCTAACCAGCGCCTTGGGAACGCGCAGCCAATGTGCGAGTGCGCTGCTGCAATAGTGGTGAGCCGTCACGCAGACGGCGCTTTCCTCTTTCCTTAGGTTAGTCTACTATGTAATAGTTAGTAGTAGTACCCCGACCCGTCCTGCCTTGTCCCTCTCCTTCCTTGACTTGTACCACCTCCAACAATTATTCTACCTACCGAATCTACACCCTTCTACTCTCCTTCAACTGTCTGAGTGTCAGTGTCTGTTTATGCACTCGGCTTCAGCTCGTCCAGAAGGATTGGTCCAGAATGCCTGTTTCTGTCTAAGACACCCGAGTGCTGCTCGTGACCTTCGGAGTCCAGCCAGATAGGGCAGACAGCTCTCCCCCACTCGTCTATACCTACGTTTCCTGCCTTTCATCCATCCTTTTTATTCCATTCTATCGTTCTTTCATTCTATATAATGCGCATATTCGGACAATGCCATATACGCCTCGAGCAAGCTTGATATCACAAAAAGCCATGAGCTAGCTGGCCGTTGATTGAAATATATATATCCTGATCCCATCAGCCGCCCGCGACTGGTGTTGTGCACCACGCTCACCTCACCAAAAGCAACTTTGTGCAACCATTGGCCAATTGTTTCGATTCTGCGTAACGAACCATTTTCTATTATCTTACTTCGCAGCTTATTTCCGGTTATACTCTTATTATTTAATCACAGTGTGAAGGTGTTATGGTACGTGACAACGATCCTACTGACATGAATCTCTAAAGATTGATGGTTCGTTCCACTAGCCATCACTCGTGCAATGATTTCTCTGAAGTCCCCATTGATCCCTGTGTCGTTGAGTAAGCTGGGGCCCTCGCGGACGAATCGCCGAAACTCCAGTCAATCAGCCTCCACAGTATCGGAACGGTCAATGTAAAGTCACTGACAAGAAGATTATTGATATGGCTGTCCGCTAACTGGTACGACTAGGTTTAGCGTTGCGTCCGGTAACCAAGCGCCATCCTCGATCATTACAATGGAACAAAATAATTCAGTCGATAATGGAGTCTCGTCCGACGACGATCACGGATCCAACATTATAGATGTGGAGGAGCCTGCGGCGGAAGGACCAAAGCCAACAACACCTCCAAGTATTACGCATGGGAAGCGAATATTGACCTCCATGCAACCCGAACTTTCGGTATGCGACAGCTATACTCGGATCTATTTACCTGCAAATATAAACGTACTGATATACTTCTGTGCAGATAAAAACCCCAAATGCCCAATTTTTTGGCTCGATGCCCCGGTCCGATGAAGATGCTCCTCAATCTGTTATCCATGCGCCACCAGGGTTTGGCGAGTTTATTGGGGTGAGTAACGAGTACCCGATGCATTGCGTTAAAAAAAAAAAAAAAAAAAATCCTAACTGGCTACAGAAAACCGCCCCAACCCAAATCCATCGCCAGAATGACGGGCAATCCACCTCAGTCACGAGCGATGCGAACATAAAAGAGACGATAGTCAGCAATGATAGAGTAGTGGACAAGGTCAGCAATCTATGTTCATGTGGTATATAACCGTGACTTATACGTATGTTCTACTTAGAAGTCCGCCAGTAGCCCTGCATCCCCGCCTCCACTTACTACAACCATCCCTCCAGCAAAAGACTGGTCAGATAGAGCAACACCTCGCGCGCAGACACGGCAGGAAATCGAAGACCTCGATCGGCGCCATTCTACCAGTCTCGAGGGTGAGTTTGATCATATCAACACTTGAAGATGACTCGGCTGACTCTGATAGATATACCTGAGGGCAATGATGCCGATCCATCAGTAACATCAGCGACATCCAATTCGCCAATAGCAATGATAACGGTCAATGCAGACCCAACACCTAGAAAGAGGTTCTCATTTCCAAATCCAGGCATTCAGAATCGGAGAGATGAGACCGCCGCATTATGGACAGCGCTCGATGAGTGCTGGACTTTTTGTAATACTTTAGCTAACTTGAGCTCTAACCATCGCGAACGCCTGTTCAATTCGACGAGCAAAGGTGATATGCAAGAATTAGCATGGAAATCATGCTGGAAACTATGTCGAAAATTATACGAAGGTCGAGAGGATGACTATGCGTCGCAAGTCGACCCTACATTGGACTTGTGCCGGGACTTTTGTCAGGCGCTGTTTGAAGTCCGCGCCAGAGAGAACGAGGACGCAGACTCCGTATTGCGAGTCAGCTTCGAACTCAACAATCACCTCTATAATGCCAGCGATCACAATTTACCGCCAGTGTTCCGGGAGCGCACCCTTGACTTCTATATAACGCTGTGTCATCGGCTCATGAAACAGCGGATGCATCTAGAGGAAGAGACGGATTCGCTACTGCATGCTTGTTGGTCATTGGCTGAGATGCTCTTTAGTATCCGGCAAAGCAAGCGGGAGGGCAAAAGCCCCGACGAGGAACTTTTGGGGTCGGCTATCCAAGCTTGCTGGGAGCTCTGCGATCTCTTCCGTGAAGGATGGACGCAGATTCGGCCAGATCGAGGAACCCCTAGACCCAGTCAGATTAGCTTTTCCGAGGCCATGCAAAAGGCCAGAGAAACGCCGGTGATGATGGTGGACGAGGACTCGGCCTCTCAATTGAACCCCGAGACCCCGACTACGATCTTTGAGGACACTGCAACAATCTCACCAGATGATGCACCAATCCCTAATATTCTCGTGCTTGGGCATGCGCAAGCGGTTCAAGCCAGTCAAAACAAATGGTCGTCCAGCTCATCGACATTGTCGGGACGATCACGTACATCGGAGCATACCTCATCAACCAACACAGTAGTAACGTCGGCCGAAGATCCAAATATCATCCGGTTGAAGCTTCTCATCACCAAAGCAGCCATGGACACGGGATACCAACGAGGCAGTAATCAGACTCTGTCTTCATTCAGCAAATCCCTCTCGTCGGATTCCTTCGGCACGCTCCCATGGCAAGTGTCACTGCTCGAACAATACAAAAAGTTAGTTACCACCGACCCTGCTTTTAAGGTGATTGGAGCACCAGGCCTGGCGGGAGCCGTGGACGTCGCACGAGCGGTGCAATCGATGGTGCAAAATGGACAATATACATGGTTACGAGATTTGTACAGACTTGTATTTGGATTCCACGTTGAGGAAGCTGTTGGACGACGAAATGTGACTATACAGACATGATGATACGTGTCGATGTTTCCTTGTTTAGATTCGTGGTGATGACAAGATTTCTTGTTCCTTTTTTCCTTCTTGTTACGATACCTTTCCTTGTATATAGGTGTGATATGAATTTATCCGATTATTCTTGAACGGGAAATCACTGAGACGTTTAAAATCTGAATGAATCTTGATCTATTACTACTCTTGATGGGATATGGCTATCCTTTTAGTCGACGTACCGTATTGAGACCGGCAGAAAGAATACGCAAATGGCCTTGGCTTGTCCGGCTTCCGCTTGCCAATGTTTACCCGTCATCATCTCGATTGTATCTCTTGATGATGCTTCCCATCTGTACGGCTCGACTTCGAACGTGTTTAGGTCGCGTCCCAGCATTAATTATACGGACACAGACAAAGAGATGTTTTTCTACAAGCAAGCCGACTTCTAATTCAAGGCTTTACGTCGCAATCGCCGCCAGTGGAGCCAGCATACCAGCAGCCGTCTGGTGGTTGAATACTAACCGCAATGATGTACCATATCTTGAGAAAGTGTCAACCGAGCATTTGCTGATTGAGCCAGGTCCTGATAAAGAACAGGTGACACGTATTCTTTCCCAGGAATGCAATCCTTTCCGGTCAGAGATGTTGCCGGCATCACCAGATACGATTGTGCTCAATTAGCTTCTAATAACCCGTGTGAGGACCGTTTGATCCATGGCAACTTCGATTCTCCGTGGGGTGATGCCAAACAGTGGATGGTATGGGCTGTTTTCGATGGCCATGCAGGCTCGCAAATAGCAGAGTTGCTCAAGAACCAATTCTTGTCTTTTGTGCGGCACGACTTGAGCAAACTCAAGTCACTCTCAAACTCTGTGCCCGAGGAGCTCATTCAGCATGCCATTAGCGACGGGTTTGTGAATCTCGATGATTCCATTATCAAGTCAGCCTTGCGGGTCGCTCGAAGCGAAGAATCACTACAGGATAAAGTGAAGAAACTTGCTCCTGCTTGGTTTGGCTCGTGTGCTTTACTGTCCGTGTACGATCCTGTTACAAGCACCTTGCACGTCGCATGCACTGGCGATTCAAGGGGCAGTCTTGGGCCAAAAAGGACCTGACCGTAAATGGGAAGCGATCCCACTATCAGTAGACCAGACTGGTCGCAACAATGAGGAGATTGCTAGAATCTGCAAGGAGCATCCCGGCGAGGAAGACATCATAAAGAACCGGACGTGTGCTAGGGATAGAGGTTTCAAGAGCCTTTGGCGATGGTCAATGGAAGTGGCCTTTGGACTTCCAGCAGGATATTCAGCGCAGATTCTTTGGTCCAGCTCCCTTGATACCAAAAGTACGACGTTCGAACAACCCCGTATTTGACTGCTGAACCAGTCGTGACAAGCACCAAGATTGATCCTACTAAACCATTATTGTTGATCATAGCCACGGACGGCTTGTGGAATACGCTCTCTAGTCAACAAGGGGTTGACTTGGTGGGGAAGTGGTCAGAACCTCAAGCCGCTGAAAACCCTAATAATAACAAATCAGAGCCACCATATGATTCGTTTGACTTTGGTCACTTTTGGAAAGGAGTGCATTGGAGTTTCGCGGAGAAGAGAACAACGATCCAAGATGATAACGTTGCTGTGCATCTGGTGCGTAATGCTCTCGGTGGCAACCATCATGAATTGATAGCAGGTCGACTTGCCTTTAGCTCGCCGTTTGCCCGGCGTGTACGAGACGATATTACCGTGCAGGTTGCTTTTTTCGGTATCTCGGGTCTAGAAACCGGCAATAAGGCTTTGAATTAGTCTTATGTTAATCGTTAGTTATTGACAGCTAAGAATTACTACGCGTGGTCATGTCCCTATCAAACTTGGACAGACGATGGATGAATTCTTGAAGGACTTTTCAAAGGCAACCCCGAGGGCACAAATGTATAATATCTTCGTTCCATTATTCTTGGTATGACTATCAATCACCACGTATCTGACATGGCTAGCTCGATGCATTATTATGTAAATTTAATGCTACAGTCCCAAATCGACACTTGACAATTCCAGGCTAAACTCGGCTCTACTATTGGAAAGCGAACAATGAATCTGATTTTTTTTTCCGACAGCGTCCCACTGTAGTTGTACTATGGAGTAGTTACTATGGTACATAGTGTTTAGTAAGAGTAGACCCACTGCGACCAACCAACATGATGGTTTGATCATCGGCATAGTGTTGATTTTATTGGTTGGATGCAGTTGACTGGGATTTGAATTTTCGTTATCAAATCAAAGTGAGGACTTATTCGCCAAGAGTACCTCCTCTGGAAAACGATTTAACAGATGGCTGGGTTTGACCGTCCGACTGAAGAGGATCGTAGATTTCTTGCCATGAGCGGTTGGGGCATGAGACTTAATTATACTAGTCACAGTGATATGACTATCACTCCGTATCTGGCGCAGTTTATATAGTAAGAAACGGTAATAACGCAATGTGCCATGAGCCCTAACCCTACCGATCCTGCATAAAGATACACTATCCGAGTCAGAACACGGCCCAAGGAATATATTATCGAATATCATGCGCTGGCGAGAGCTTCCGACGGGTTGATCATCAATTCGCCAATGTTCATGACACCGCACAGACAATTAAAGCTAGACTTCTTGACACGATCTAACAGACTAGGCTGACAAGCATGCGAAGTGAGTGGCAGACCCGCCTTCAACGGTTCCGTGACAGGCTGTGATACTCTCCGTGGTCACGACTCACTGGTCAGTGTTGAGGTGGATTTGATGTGGACTGTGGATGGATACTGCTAACAGGTACTAAGTCAGACTAACGCTCAATCTTGCAGACAGCTGCATGTGAGATGCTCGTAAAGTAGACCGGGAAGAGGAAATAGAAGGGAATTTGACGATCTCATCTCGGTCAGGTTGTCGGAAGGTTACGAGTGTTTTTGGTTGATACAGATCTATGAGACTCGTCTTCAGGTGAGAGAGAGCACATGGAAAGATTAGCAGTTTACCAGGGGTAGGAATTGGGGAGCGGGGAAGAGGGGCTGAATCAGATGGTGATGGAGTTAAGCGTGCACTGCGTAGCTTGAGCCTTGTAGTCGAGATAAAGCGGAATATTTTGTCATGGCACGGATTAAATTCCCATCGTCTTGTCCAGTGAGATCAAGCAATCGGACCAACCCGATAATGTCCGAGTAGGTGGTTAGCCGAGTGATCACCGATGATTCGGCAGGGTACTTGTTCGGAGTACGAGAGAGTATATGTATACTACGTACAGTAGTCAACTAGTCACGTACTTCAAAGTACTTCGATGTACATAGTACGAGGAGAGCTGAGATGCTTCCCCACATTTCATTTCCTAGCATTTCATTTTCTAAATTCCCGCCCAATCACATCCACCGGAATCACTCGGCGGATCAAGAATCAAGCATGACGTACTTTTTGCACTTCGACCAAAGTTAAACGTTTGTTTCTTTGGTTGCTTTCTGTGTCCGGCAAGCCGAGCGAGGTTGATGCCGACTTATGTATGTAAGTAGTGTCCGGTACCTGTCTGCACCTGATATCGCATGGTCTTCACATGTCTAGTGTTCACGTGATGTGGGGTTTCTTACAGATTACGGACACACTACATACATGTAGATAGAGAGACTCTAGGGTATTCTCACAGCTGTGATCAGAAATCGGAGCTGCTCCGTTTGTCCAGAGACTGGACGATGAATCCGGTAAGTGAGCCCGGAGAGAAGCCTTGGTCAGACCCCACTCGTGGGACAAGCTGCATGACTCCCAGCCAATGGGAAATAATCATAACACTGGCTTACCCCAAAACAGAAGTCTTCTCCACTGTTTTCCCCACTCAAACAAGGTTAGGGCGTGTTCATCCGAAGATCAGCAGGCGCCTATTGGCTGCGTGCTGGCTCCTCCGTCGTGCGTCCTCCAGTCAGCGGCCTCGGTTTGCCAGGTGAACCAGGGTCTGCCCACAGGCACATGTTACATTCAAACATCAACTCGAGGAAAGCGCGATTTTCTGTATGTTAGGCAACTTGGCACTTGCCCTCCATGTGTCTCTTGGCGTGCCTGAACCTGTGGATGCTTGTTCCGGAGAGGGAAAGAGCTGGGGATGCCGATGGGAATCGGGGAAGGTGCAGAGGGACATGCGTGCCTACTTAAAGATCGTCTCCTCCTCCGCATTTCTTTTCTTCGTCCCCTTGCTTCTCGTCGCATTGTTTGTCTCCTCGCTTTTCTCTGTCGTCCTTTCTTCCCAGGGCTGGTTCTCGGAGGACTCAAAAAAAAGTATACTTGAACAAGTTTATATACAGCAAGAGTATATACTCAATACTCAATACGAGACAAGCTGGTGCTTCCCTCCTCGTAATGGCCGTTCCTCAGTTCGCCGGCATGTCCGGCAAAAAGTTGTCATGGTCCATCTCGACCATTGCAACTTTGGGCTTTCTTCTCTTCGGTTATGACCGTAAGTTGTCTCAAGTGCTGCCATGCAAGACTAGATGGTGAACTAACTTCTTTCTGCAGAGGGTGTCATGAGCGGTATCATCAGTGCAAAGCCTTTCAACACCGTCTTCACTGCGACAGATGGCAACTCTACCATGCAAGGTACCGTGACTGCCTTGTATGAAATTGGTATGTTACTTCTCCTTATCCCGTCTTAGAAAAACACACTGACGTCAACGAAGGCTGCCTCTTTGGTGCCATGTTCATCCTCTGGTTTGGCGACTGGCTGGGCCGTCGCAAATCCGTCATGTTGGGCGCATCCATCATGATTCTCGGTGTCGTTATCCAGGTCACCTCATACCCCGGCCATGTTCCCCTTGCTCAGTTCATCATCGGACGTATCGTCACGGGTGTCGGTAATGGAATCAACACCTCGACCATCCCCACGTACCAGGCCGAGTGCTCCCGCACCACCAACCGTGGTCTTTTGATCTGTATCGAGGGTGGTGTGATCGCCTTCGGTACTCTAATCGCTTACTGGATTGATTTCGGTGCCTCTTACGGTCCGGATGACTTGACATGGCGTTTCCCCATTGCCTTCCAGATCGTATTCGGTCTTGGAATTATTGCTGGAATGGCCTTCCTCCCCGAATCTCCTCGTTGGCTCTTCATGCGAGAGCGCTATCAAGAGGGAGAGGCAGTCATTGCAGCCCTGATGAACGAAGAGACCAACTCTCACGGTGTGCAGTTGCAAAAGACCTTGGTCTTGGACTCTATTCGGGCATCCGGGCAAATGGGCAAATCAACTCCCCTGTCTGCTGTCTTTACTGGAGGCAAGACCCAGCACTTCCGCCGTATGTTGCTTGGTGCCTCCTCACAGCTCATGCAGCAGATTGGTGGTTGCAATGCTGTCATCTACTACTTCCCTATTCTCTTCGAGAAATCCATCGGTCAAACACATACCCTTTCTTTGCTCTTGGGTGGTGTGAACATGATAGTTTATTCCATCTTTGCAACTGCGTCCTGGTTCCTGATTGAGCGTGTCGGACGACGCAAGCTTTTCCTCTACGGAACAGTTGGTCAGTGTTTGTCTATGGTCCTCACTTTTGCTTGCTTGATTCCTGGTACTCCCAGCGCTGCCAAGGGTGCTGCCGTCGGTCTGTTCACGTACATTGCCAGCTTTGGTGCTACATGGCTTCCCTTGCCCTGGCTGTACCCAGCTGAGATCTCACCTATCAAGACCCGTGCCAAGGCCAACGCACTCTCAACTTGCACCAACTGGTTGTTCAACTTTTTGATTGTCATGATTACCCCTATCATGATCTCAAACATTGGCTGGGGAACTTACCTCTTCTTCGCTGTCGTTAATGCCTGCTTCTTGCCAATTATTTACTTCTGGTACCCTGAAACTGCACGACGATCTCTTGAAGAGATTGATCTTATCTTTGCCAAGGGTTACACCGAGAAGATCAGCTATGTCCGTGCCGCTCGCGAACTACCATACCTTACTGACGAGGAGATTGAGCGTATGGCTATCCAGTACGGCTTCGGTCCTGCTGAAATCACAGACTCTCAGGAGAAGGCTTCGGCCCACAGCGATGAGTTTGTTGTGACTGGTACCCCGCTAGCAGGTGAAAAGCATGTTGCGAAGATTGCTTAAAAGTGATATTATGTCATGTGTGCCGTGAGAAGATTCCTTATATATCATCATTCATGAGTACATATGCATGTGAAATGATTGATTTGTTTGGATAGATGCACATAAGGATAGATAGACTCTTCTTCTCCTTTTCTTCTAGAGCTTACGATAAGTTCTCAAACCTTCTTGGTTTGTCCGTTTGATTTTCTGTCTTGTTGATGGATATCGGAGAACGACTGCACTGTTGGCTCCATTATGGCTTGAATGATTTTCCTTAGATACCACTAGAAGATGTTGGAATTCATCTTATGATCTTTTGCAAGCACTGCCAAGTAATTACTTAGAGGATTGTCCTAGTAGACTCTCAAGCAGCCGAGTGTGTGCGTGCACACTCGCTGTACTACTAGGAGCCATAGACCAGGCAGGCTGATAACATGTTGGCAGCACTTGGGATAGGTATACAACAGAGTGTTCATGTCCCTATGTTCAGCAGGGACCGCTTGGACTTCATTCGAGCTACGTAAAACAGTTGATAGAGCAAACCCCTGGTGTACGTCCGTTAACTAAAAAAGCATAGCAATACCAACAGTTAGGATAGTCCGATTCTGATGCTAATCATCATAGGCACAGTATGTCGGTCAATGACTGCAACTCGAAGTGCAATATTTCTCTCTCTCCCTATCACAAGAGCTCATGCACAACACCATAAGGGCGCTGGTGAAGAATATCAACATATCATGCACAACACCATAAGGGCGCTGGTGAAGAATATCAACATATCAACGCTTTTTTCTTGACCAAGACAATACCTCCCGGTAACATAGAGCGACTGTATGCGGCAAAGCCAGCTTTTGCAACGCATCTGAGACGATCAAGTCTAACTTTTCGATTGTCTGATCGAAAAGTCTTCGGCCTTGATTCTCTTCATCTATCTTTTCAGGATTAAAGCCAGTATTTTGTTCGGAAACGATAAACAAAGACTCCGAAGCCATGGTATTGTCTATCAAGTCCAACTCGTCGGAGAAATCAGAGGCGTAGAACCCCGGGCCTATCGTTTTCAACCTCAGCTCTTTTAGGAGATGTCTGACAGCGAGTTGAAGGAGATACCAGTCGTTGAAGAGGTAGCAGATCTCTAAGGAATTGGTTTGTGAATGATGACTGGACGCACCAAGAAACCATTCGCTCGGAAGAGTGTGTTGCCAACGTCTCAGACGTTCGAGAAGCGATAACAGGTCTGTTTGCAGTTCTGCATACGTACTGAAATCCTCACACATCATTTTATCCTTCAAAGACAGCATCAAAAGACAACACGCATCAATCTCAGTGGCAAAAGTATAAGAGTCGCACAATTGACGAGTCTTGTCGTCACTGTCGACAGTCCACATCGCCCAATTTCCACCTACCGGTCTAATCCCAGCAAATGCCATGCCAACAGCGTTGTGTCGAACGGCATCAAAAAGTGCAATGGACGTACTATCACTAAAATTTAACGAATCTCTCTTTTTAATCAAAGCCTCCGCACCGCCCTGATGGACTAGTAGCCTTAGTTTTCGGTCACTCTGATTTATTGATCGCGGCTTCTTCTTGTACTGTAGATGTTCTCCATGTGCAAGAATGATAACAGCAGTCAATGTTTCATTTGTAATGCTGTCCCTTGGATCTTGAAGTGCATCTGAAATGCTTCGGATTGCATGACTCATCAACCGATCCATTTCTCTGTGGTAAGGGCACCCGGCCTTGTCGCATAAGCCTAGAATCAAGACAGCAAACCATGTCGTTGCGAGTGCCAGGGCTGAATCTGATGTAACTCTGTTATAGAGGGCTTGTAGAAAGTCAAGGTGTCCATGACTTGATCTTCTATCTTTGTTAGACACGATAGTACTTGACGTAAATAAAAATGTTAATGCACGAATTTCCACACTTTGTGAGAGACCCGTGAGGGGTACAGCACTGCGCATTTGCTGATCAGACGACTGAGACCGGAGCCTTTGTCGATTGCGATATACAACGGATGCCGTCTGGTTCCTGAGAATCACATCGAGCTCATGACCATAGCCCGGACAGCTGAATTTCAGTTTTGTGCATTGTCTGCATACGGGACGCTTAAGGTCGCACTGCTATATTAATTAATCTGAGAACATACATTGATTGGTAGTTTTGCATGGTGACTCTTGCCTTGACATGGCGGTCTTTGCACCTTTGACAGCCCCTCGCAGGGCCGCGGTAAACCATCGATGAGCCGTAGTTTATAATATTTTCCACTCAAGACAGATTTCTTATGTTACCCAGTAGAAAGTTTTCCGCTGAAACCAACATCGACGAAGTGATGTGTAAGAAGGAAGAAATGATAACTAACTTAACTATCAATTCAAACCGGATTATTAATGGCGAATCAAACTCTGTCGCAAGAATTACCGTTTGTGGTTTAGTATCATTACATCAAATCAACCCTATGAGAGAAGGAATTCAAGAAGTACCTGATTCAGTAGTGTGCAGTGTATGTATCTATTCGATCGATTCATATCTAACTTCGAGCTCACATGAACGGCCTCGCTCGTTATCGAGGATTACAAATCGCAAATTGCGTCACTTGTGCTTGTCTCAAGAATTACTGGAATAGGAAATATGTCCTACATGTCCAAACTGATGATCCTACAATCGTGTTCCATATTAACACGGAAATATTTTCTATAAGAGTATCCTTCAATTCCCTCTTTTCTTGTTCTTCGTTTCCATGGTCATAACAGTTGAACAGCAAAAATGCAAGGCCTCAAGTATCTCAACAAATTGCAAGACAAGCGCGTCCTTGTCTTCGGAGGAACCTCCGGGATGGGCTACGCTGTCACCGAAGCATTACTAGAACATGGAGCACAAGTGATCATATCCGGATCGAAGCCCGGAAAGCTGGAAAATACCGTCAAGCGTCTCCATTCATCTTATCCAGACTTGAAGGAGGGTCAAATCAACACCCTGGCATGTGACTTGACAGGATTTGATGGCCTAGAAGCCAGAATCCGGGAGACTTTCCATGCCGCTTCGAAAGGCGGCGAGCAAAAGATTGATCACATTGTCTTCACGGCTGGGGACGGAATCGACGTTGCCGGTGGAATTACAGGCACTGATATCCACGTCATCAACTCTTTGATGGGCGTACGAGTCTTTGCACCAGCCTTGATAGCCAAGGTCATCGCCACGAGTGACTATGTGAACAAATCGGCAATAACTTCATTCACTTTCACCTCGGGGACTGCCCATATTCGTCCTCGTCCTACTTGGCCAATGGTTGCCATGCTTTCCGGCGCACTACAAGGTCTCGCTAGTGGACTAGCCGTTGAACTCGCCCCTATCCGCGTGAACGTGGTGAATCCCGGATTCGTTGAGACGGAACTTGCAAATGGCCGTCCAGCCGAGTTTCTGCTGAAGGTTAAGGAATCAACTTTGACGAAGAAGATGGGGAAACCAGAAGATATTGCGGAGGCTTATTTGTACTTCATGAAGGATACCTCCGCCGACGGCACTGCGATTATTTCTGATGGTGGCAAGACTCTGTCGAGTTGATATTGTTGTAATGGGTCTGCCGTTCGAGATTCTTGTCTCCTGTGATCATGCGATTTATCTTATGAACACGTAGATACCTAATAGTCACAACATTGACCGCATTTGATCTTCTGCAACGGGGTCTCCTTGAGTCTTGCATGAACGGATAAACATAATTTCATGATGAGGCAGCGTGATCAAGTATACAGATGGCACCACCGTAGAAACGTCAAACTAGAACTACCAAAGCAACCGACTAGGATGTTATAAGTTTATCTTGAGGCGACTCCCTGGTTCTACGTCTAACGTATACCTGGGATTCGCAGCACTTACATGGCCAAATCAGAGCATATATATGAGTCGCTCAGATACATTACCGGTACCAGGCTTTGTGTTTACTGACTAACAATAGGGCTTCCTAAGCCAACAGCTTTCATACGCTACCTGTCCAACAGTCTATTGGTTCGACTCCAGATGTCGTGCTAGAGGATTGGAGTCCACCCCTGGCCCTATTGTATGTAGTATCGGTAGATGATATATGAAACCTGATAACAGGTAAGGTCTATAAGAACTAGAGGATGTAGGACTTGGATCGCCCTGTAAAACAAGAACAAGCTATCTACCCACTGGCACCAGTTAACATATAACTTCCCATTAGGGCAAGATAGTTGTAGAGATATTGTTTTACCCTTATAGGCCGTTAAAATTGGACGAATCACAACGCGGGCTTGTGGTTTAGTGGTATAATACTCCCTTAGCATGGGAGTGGTCCGGGGTTCGATTCCCCGCGAGTCCACTTTTTTGCTGATTTCCGTCACGATTTAAGCAGTGTATCGTTCTTTTCTTTTTTTTTTTTTTTTTGTTTTTTTTTTGCTGGGTGTGGTGTATGTAGAGAGACACTACATAGCTGCCAACCTGACAAACACATTGAAATTTGCGCCTAGCGCACTCCGTGGCTGCATAATCAACGTAATGTTCTAGAACTTAGCTAGCTACAGCCAGTATCAATGCTACTACTACTACTACTACTAATCAACGTAATGTGACTGGTTGCTAGTAGCCAGGAGATGATAATCGATGAGGCTCAACGGTTTATCGACCATGATTACTCCGAGAAGCTTCCTCGTATGGCATAACATAATTATATTGGTCCATGCATGGTATTTTCTCATTTGACACGGCTTCGATATGACACACCCCTGGCCTCCTTAGAACGCCACGCTCGCCTTCATAATACTAGCCTGGTTTCGTAACAAGAATTTAACCGCGGAGGAACTGCATCAAAATAAAATCGTGGCACCTAGCTCCTTAAATTCTGCGCCGACACAGTGTATAGTGCGGCCAATAAACAGTAAGTCAGGAACGAACGAATCTCGCTGGTATGTAAAGGTAGAGAATTCCAAAGCAAAATCTTCATCCATGGTGTTAAGAGAGTCAATTCCGTATTCGGTGTGGACAGAAAAAGACCACTTAGTCCAGTTCCCCAGCAGCTCTTGCACATGTCTCCGTGAAACCATTAGTGATTGAGATTATTGCCATTTTCTTACCACTCCGTTTTCTACGGCAGAAAACTAAACTACCGGCATCATACGGAGTATTATACCAAAAATGGACTCATGAGAAGAACTAACGAGTTACATAACTCCATATCACGAACCATAGTGTTAGAACTCAGTCCTCCAGGTCAAATCGTGGCTGGTTATTGGGACACGAATGGAAACGCAATTTAAGCCTTTTTAGAGTCTCAGCTTGGTCGCAACAGCCCCACAGTTCACTAGCTCCTCAAATGCGCACATAGATATGTATATATGTATCTAGCCACACCTACATCTCCTTCGATTGTATCTTCTTTAAACACAACTTGGCTGGGCCAATCCCTTCCTACATTCCCTCCTTACATTGTACTAATTGCCTGTTGGCTTTGTCTCTCGTTTTTATGAAATCTGCCTTCACTATATCTCCATTCGTTATGGCTGCGGCTCGTTTTTCTAATATCAAGGCCTTCTGCGCTCTTGCGGTGACATATTTCGCTTTGTCTGCGCTGGCGCAGAATTGTGTTCTGACAGTCCCGTCGAATCCTCTGACAGCGAAAGGCCTTGCAACTCCATACACAGTCACTGGCTGCAACCAGCTGGACTTCGCAAACCAAGGCTCCTTTATTGAGGCTGCTATTTACGACCCAGCCACAAGTCAGATTACCGTCTACCATCCACTCGTTGTTAACCACGGTGCCGTGGAAGGTGCTGATTTCATAAAACCCATCCCAGCTACAGTACCCGCGGGTGCCACTGTGGGCATCTGGTTTGGATCCAACGCACTCACTGTAAAGCTGGCTGGAGCCACCACTGGATGTGTTGATGGTCTTGGGAACTCGCTTTTTGGCCAGGTAGGTCATTGTGATTATTCAATATTGCAAATGCGTCCCTAGCTGACAAAGTCGCTCCGAAGTTTGCTCATTGCAATGGTGATGTCTTTATGCAGGTAAATTCTGTCCCCCGGGATGTAATCTGCCCACGCTAATGACCCATAACAGACTGTAATTAGCGCTGCTTCTTCTGGGAAGCTTCAAGTTCCAGCACCTGGCCAAGCAGTTGACGGTAGTCAGTGCCCAACAACTCGAGATTTCCGTGTTGTTGATCAGGACCAGTCGGACAACGTGGATACTACATATCTGTTAATCAACAACAAAAAGCTTGCGCAAAACACTGCGGCCAATAAACAAGCGAACACTAATGCGGAGGAACTTACGAATGGATCTGACAATGCTCTCATTAACTCTTTTATTGCACCTGCCATAGGCTGCACACCATTCATGGTAGCCTCGATAACTGCGCCAACGGGGAAGACTGCGTCGATGGCGACAAACGAGCTCCAAGCACAGTTATTCCCACCAGCAGGAGGACCAGCTCTGGTTCCAGTGACGGATGATTTTGCTTTTATCAATAATAATGGTCAGATCTCAACTTCATTGGCAAAGACGAACTTATACCGTGCTGGCGTTGGCCAACCTCAAGCACAAACTATTGCAAATGCTTCCGGAACTCCCTACTGTAAGAGCTTCGCACAATCAGGAGTCTTTATACAGAGCAATATGGGCCATTTCACCAACCAACCCAGTCCTGCACCCGCAGTTGCTAACAATCTCTTTACATTCCTGGCGCAGCGTTTTTCTACCGCATTTGGTCCAGCTCCTTCCCTCGGCTGTACGACGATCTTTGGCATCAACAACCCTGTGACTCTTACAATGGATGGAAATGGAGTCGTGACGCAAGCTACCATAAACACTGGCACGTGCACCGCCATCTTGAATGGGGTGATTCAACCCGTGGCCAATGGTGGAACGCAACAAACAGGAGGAGGCACAGGAAAGAAGGGGAATACAGGGAATGCCAAATTTGGCGTGGCGTTGACAACCTTGGCCACGATGGTGAGAACTGCTACAGCTACTACTGTTGCCAAACATTTCCAGTAGTGTGGTGGATGGAAGTTCAATGGTCCCACCACCTGCGTCAGCTCATTTACGTACGTGCAAACTGATGAATCCATTATATTGCAGTGTATGTAAGGAGCGTGCCATATCCTGTCTAGCTATGCCATGGTCTAGTTTTCGTCTAGAGAGTAGATAGAAGTCTAGGTTAATTCAAGTTATTTTACTTTCAATATTATGATAAAGAAATCTCTTTTAAAATACCGTCTATAAGAGTAGCTATATAAATATATATTATCCTACTAGCAATATTCTTTTTATTGTAGACTATTTTGTAGTTGTCAGAAGATTAGAAACGTCACGGCTACTAGATCGGACAGATCCCTACGGAAACTAATGCAAGATGGACTAAAGGATTATCTGTAACCTTAGGGTTAGGGTAATAAAGCAAATGTTAGTAACAGCTATATTACTATAGAGCGAGTAGAGCGAGGCTCTGTATAAAATTAATAAAGCAATCAAAGAATAGCTCTGATAGCTATAATAATAATAGTGTCGGTTCGTCCGGTCCAAGATCAGCTCAATTGGATTAGGAACGGGGCAGTGTCACAGACCTGGATCCACCTTAGTTAAACAGTGTTGTGTCGAGGTACGCTAGGCTTTGTTGAACCACATAAAGGTTCCTTAAACAGTCAATGGGTAAGGTAACTTAAGTAAACGAAGTAATGGTAGTCAAACTGGTGTCTAGAAGTCTAAATATAACTAAGATAGAAAAGATCCTGTAATGACCGGGTGATCGAGAGATCGAATATGAAGGTATGGGCTACAGAACACTTGGAGAACCGGATACTAAGGGAACTCTATGGGAAACGCTTTCAATAATGGTAGTGCAATAATACGTATGAGATTATACGAGAATAATCACTTAATCCTTCGCTCTGAACATGGCGAGGATCTACACTCTATATACAGGGTTGTAATAGTGGCTTCGCAGCACCATACAGGGTTAGAAGCTAATATATCTAAATATCTAAATATAACCTTGTCATATTATATATCCATAATCCGTGGATGCCTTAGATCAAGGGCACTAATCATCGCGCATTAGGATTAGCTACTTAGATCTCGCAATAGCTTCAGCTCTCACAATTCCTCCCTTCTTAAAAAATCTCGTCCTCAGGATTCTTTGCACTTTCTCAAAGTATATATTTCTACCAACTTCATTATAATAATTAACAAGCTAGGATTTTGTCGCAAACCCATGATTCGTAATCGTCTAGATCAGAGTAAACTCGTCACTTAACGGCGGTTAAATGGTATTCTGATATCAAAAGGGCA